>JAWWEQ010005679.1:0-51795 GCA_035583055.1 Torymus tubicola
CATTCATTGACTTAGCACCACACTGTGGGGCCGCCTACGAGTATATAACAATATATGAGCCATTCTACAGAAAAGTTGACACTTTACAGTCCAAAAATGGAGACCCGTCATTTTTGAGAGCACACTTACCAAACAAGTTTTTTTCAGTCTTTAGGACATTACAAATGAAATGGAAAAGGGTGCCAAGCCGGAACCATATGCCAACAATTAGTTAGACAGCAATGATAGCAAATTCACGAAATACTAGAATTATGTACGAATTCGATGGTTTTTTTCGAAATTCTCCCTTTGCCACCATTTTTCGTCAGTTTCAAGCCCAACTTCAAACTCACGTAACTTTTGAAGGTATCAACATTTTCTAATTCTGAAAAAAGATTTAGAATGCTCTCGTTTTTGGGTTTCTTTTTCTTTTTCCGAATTTTGTATTGAGTTGTTATTAATGGAATCATTTTGGATCAATCTACAGCTATTTTTAGTCATTTTTTTTTCATTTTCAGTAATTAGCCCGTAACTAATTGTTGGCACATGGTTGTGACATGGCACCCTTTTCCATTTCATTTGTAATGTCCTAAAGACTGAACAAAAACTTGTTTGGTAAGTGTGCTCTCAAAAATGACGGGTCTCCATTTTTGGACTGTAAGTGTCCGTTTTTGTGTAGAATGGCTCATATACATAGACTCTGACGTTGGGAAAAATTTATTGTTATAAATAGTTGTTATGAACAAATTTTGGAATATTCACTTTTCACTGAGGCAAAAATATTATAGTTACTATTGCCATAATATATAATGCAAAGTCGTTACAACTATATAAATTTATGATAAAATTTACCAATGATATTGTTAATAATGCTAATAGTACTAAAATATATTATCAATAATTAATGAATTCTATATATTTTATTCAAAAAAATAGAAACCGTAAGTATATTTTGACAACTATACGATATAGCAGTAGTAGTATTCGTATCAGCATGATATAATAAAATAATGTAATGATTAATTAAAATGGAATGAGTTATTTGTTTTTATATAGACGTAAGACATTTTTCCTGTATATGATCAACCCTGAAAATGTTGAACATTGAAACGATTGGCAAATTACTAAACCATGCGAATTTCATCTTATTTCTGCGTCATATATAAATATAAAGAAAAATCTAATATTTCATCATATGTAAAAAAATCTAGCGAATAATACACTACTTATTTAACATTTTCAGAAAAAGTTTCTAATTTAATCCATCAATCCACAATGTCCTCCCTGATTTTCGAAGAAAAAGTGTTTACTATATGGATTTTACCTCTGCGCGTAAAATGAAATTTCAAACCAAGCTATTTTCCAAGGAAATTTGAAATTCCATAAAATGATCGAATGCATATTTAGATGAACCGTGTTAAAGCTTAGAATCGGAGTAGCAAAGTATGATTTATAATAGTAATGTATGTGCATATATGCTTTTTTTCACGTAATAATTAAGAGTCGTTAAGAAATTTATTAAAATAGTATTATAATCATAAGGATGTATAAATAATGTACTAATGCAGTTAACAAATTTCGTTTCTAATATAAATTGTTTATTTATAAAGATACACATCTAATAATTCAATATTTCTATAATATTTATAGGTGGAATGGGAAAATCCGAAGAAGTATCGAATTATTGGTCAAAATATTTGTAGTTTGAGAAAGTTCCAGGGAATATCCCGCGACGTACTTTCACTCATATAATACACTTCACAATAAATGTCATATTTTTCAACCCAGATTTTTTTCCCAAAGTCTTTCTGAACATTTGACACCCTCAACTATATATTTATTAATTTCCTCGAGTATGCACCTAAACAGTCAATTTCCTTGCAAACGTGAGTTCTTTTTTTACGCTTAAGTAGCCGCAGTTATACGTTTATCCACACTTCGTTACACCGACATTATTTCATACCCCAGCGGCTTATACCTTTATAATAATCCCGTGAAGATTTCGATACTTACTCGTATAGTGAAAGAATCTGGTTTTTTTGTTTCTTTCTTTCTCCAAACCCACACTGGCATTACGAAAATTCCCGCGCGAAAAGACCATAAGCGCTTCCCGAAATAGCCGCGTGCCAATCTTATAGAGAACGGGAGAGAGAGAGAGAGACAGAGAGTGAGAAAAAGACGAAGGAATAGAGCGAGACTTACGAGGGAGCTTCCGTGATTAAATGCCCGTGACGGTTAAAGTACAATGTAAATATAGATTGCACGTGGATGTATAGTGAAGGCTAATTTTTTTTTCGATGTATATACAAGTTTTGTTAAAACTTTGCGAAAAATGCAAGGATAAATTATTGTAAATACTTCAAATAGCGGAAAAGTGTAATTATGCCGGGTATGTGATTCCAACGTTCTAATGATATGTAATCATTTTCTTATAATACGTAGTTCTCTATTTTAAGAATACAGTGTACTATTATTAAACGATGCGTGGTTATAAAACTGTAAAATTGAAATTGTAAGTTCCTTAAGTTTTGGTAAGTTGTAAAATTAAAAATGCGTATCACAAATATATGTAAGCATAAGAATTTATAAAACAAAAAAAAAATAGAATTATAACTAAAAACCAACATTTTTATAACATTTAACAATATAAAAATTTGAAGCAAACGAGCTTTTATACAATATCATACGCAGATTTCGAATATATAATGAACCTTGAATTAGGTACTATAAGTCTTAATACGTCTGTCATTTTTCTTTCAATCGCCCCTTGCGATCAAAAGTTCTGAAGATCAATCATCTTCAGATTAACGCAGTCATAAATAATTTCTGAAATTTCTGGATAAATTAATACACGTGTACGGAAATTCTGTAAGAATAATATATGTTTTAAACATATTACTATCTTCAAGAATGTTTAATTAACATTTTGTACATTAATAATAAATTTGTTTTATGCAACCCATATAAATGTAATATAAACATTACAATTACATATATAGCTAATAAAGTTGTAATTTTTAAGGTATTTTAAATCACTTTTAACTATAATGACGGCAGTTAAACCTTTAAAATATGATTTTAAATACCAAGATATATTATATAATAAGAATAAGTGTTATTACGGTCTTGTTATACGCTTCGAAAAAAAAAATCGTGTTATGGAGATTAAAAAAGAAAACGAATCTGGAGAAAATTAGCTTTCAATTTCTTTTTCCAGATTCGGAAAAAGTGTTCTAAAGTTATGTTAATTCGATGCTACATAACGAAAATCTATTGAAATTTCCGATCGATATACAAAAATGCATTTAAATTTAATGAAGATATTAAATTACATAAGTATTACAAATATACCATCTATTTTGATAACAACATCTGATGCATTGGTATATATTTTTAATATAATAACTTATCACGATTTATCTCACCACGAATATAACTGTACAGCAACAATGACGAAACAAGCGCAGCCAAAGATCATGTGTAGTAAATATTATACTTTTTTTTTCCTTCGGTATATATCGGTCTCAAGAATGCTGTAAAAATAACGGGAACGCGGCAAGGAAAGGGTGCAACTCTCCCAACATTATCTTCTTATAAACCTCTGTAAGCGAGAATTCTTCTGAAATCTTTAACTTTTTTTTAACTGCCACGTGCGTCTCTTCCCAAAAAAAACTTTAATTCCCAATTCTGAAACAGCTCGAGTAAACTTATATATATACGCGTATCAATAAATTTTCGAATTTTCATTGCGAAAATAAATAATTTTTGGGATAATAACGTTTTTTTATCCATATTTTATACGTATATACATATACATATATACGCACGAAACGAAAAGAAGGCGAAAATATATATCATAAGTTCACACGTATATCCTTATACCGTTACGGCGCCTTACTATCTATATATATATATATATAACTTGTCATAATGCGCATTCGTAGAACCCGCGCGCGCTGTAATTATCCTTCATATTTAGGCTATTCAGCCTGCTCCCGTATAAATTTGAATACAAATCAGTAAATAATAGATATACTCCTAACAGTAACATCACATCGCGTATAATATCACTTCAATTCACTATACATATCTCTTATTTTTAATCATTTCATTCTAACAATAATAATCCAAAAATACCATACACGACGCGCCTCATTTCGCTCGACGGTATATATTGAAAACTTATCGGAGTATCGGCCTATATCTTCGATTACTTTTAAATTACAATTTTCCCAGTCACATATATATATATATATATATATATATGCGCACATCGCGTATCCACCCTCTTCATATATATATATACCATCGATAGATGCGATCGGTACATCATGGCAAATTGTCACTCTGGTTAGCACCATTTTCTCTAGTCCTCTCTCTCTCTCTCCTACTTGGAATCTCCGCTATCGGAATTCCGCAATGGTAAATAACACAAGCCGCGACTTCCCTACGAAAAAAAAACCACCACCACCACCATCGCTACCACTACCAACAACAACAAAACTAGCAAAAATCGGCGAAAAGGCCGTGACCAATCAGACGCAGCCTTATACACCGCGAGGAGAGCGAGCGATCTCCTTAGGACTCACTCACTACTTCGTATATATCGGTGGTAGGGGAAGAGAGCGAAGCCATAATACGAAGCGAGTATAAACCAAGCACAAGAGCAAGCAAGCAAGCAAGCAAAGCGAGCGAGCGAGAGAGAGAGAGAGAGAGAGAGAGGAACGGTCATTGCCACCACCTCACCTTCTGCCGGCGCTCGCGCCCGCGCGTAGTTTCCGAAAGCGCGTTGGCCACGAGAGCGTGGAATGTCGTCGGTGCGGCTACTACTCCTCGCAGCCTAGTCCCAACCGAGCGAAGCGAGTCAAGAGAGAGAGAGAGAGAGAAAGATGCAGCAGTACGGTGGTACAGCTTAGTGCTGCAGGCCTCAAGGCGCGCGCTCCTGCGTGAAAACGATACATCGCGGAAGCTCCCTCTCGCCGCTCGCCTTGCGCGCGCGCGGGCTCCGCGCACACGACGACGCGCCGCGCCGTCCGTCGCACCGACTCTCTGTTTGACATTGTTCAGAGCTGCAGAGTCAAGTGTATAGTAATATCGAAGCCTTGACTTTCGCGCGTTCTCGTCGGAATTGTTGTGCACGCTGTATAACGAGGTTTATCTCTCTCTTTCTTTACATAAGGGTTATATTTGTACCCAAAAGGAGTAAGATTTTTCGGGATTCGCGGTTTGAATTTCCCGCTCTCGCGAAACTGAGAGAGAGAGAGAGATCACGTGGGAGGTGTCGAGTGGTGACACTTGTGTGTATACGCGCGCGCGCGAGAGGATCTATATACAACGGAGCAGCATTGGGGCATATCTGAAGGCTTGGAAATGTGGAAGACGACGTACTTGAAGGATTGAATCGAGCGTGAAGAAGTCTTTTCGTTTTTAAGGGGTCAAGTTTATTCAGCCAGCTAAGGTGAGTGTTGTCGACATCATTGTGTGCTATTATACAGATTTTTTTATTAAAATGTTTTTCATTGGTTTCGAATAAAAATCGTTTATTTGTCATTTGAGTGTTGAAACGAAGAAAGAGAGAAGCTTTTAATAATCGTTTATAAAAGATAATTAGCTTTCTGTGACAGGTGAATTTCTGTATTTTTACTCACATTTTTTATTTTTTTTTTTCGTGTTAAAATATCAATGTATAAGAATATACATAAAATTATTCGAAAACCTCGAATTCGAAGAATTTTAAGCAGTTACAAATCGTGACGCAGCGCGTGCCCTACATTATATATATATAAAAGAGTATCCAAGCCCGATCTTTGACGACGTCTGCTAGTATATAGAATAACCGATCAGCCGATTCGTATACTTTAGATTCGTGGCATATAACGATTTTTTCACTTCCAATCACATAACAGTAAACATACAGTCCTAATTTCTCTTAAACCTCGTCATTGGAAAATACACATTTTACGTAACTTACAACTCCATAATTCCATAAACTTACGAAAAATATCTTTATTTCCCAAACGTTAATAGAAAAACCATAATTAAGACCATTAAAATCTCCTAACCACAAACCACCTCTCCATTAAAAAAAATACATATATACATCAAAAACAACACAACCAATCATTATACACTTATCCACCCAACCCGAGTATACCAAATTCAAGCCAATATATAAATCCGCCTACATCCCATCGGGCCATACCCGCGCGCGGGCGCGCGCAACTTTAACAAATAGTCGGCATACCGTAAACGTATCGCGCAAAGCGGAAAGTTTATGTGACGGACTTAACCCGTATATCCAGCAAGGAGTAGCGGTACTCGCGAAGCGATGGTGTGCGCCGCGTATGCTGTTGCTCGCCTCATCGCTTGGTATCTGTGTATGTGTGTATGTCTCATAGCCACGGCGTATCGTCGTCGCCGTGTAAAATCGGCTTTCACGAATTCGAATGTGCCGTGTAGTATAATACGCTTCGTGCCGTGTATACCAGACACGGTTAATGGTATAACTTTTTAGGTAGAAATATTTATAGTAAGAGGGATGCGTTAGCTTCTTTTTTTTAACGTTGAGAATTAAGGGTTTACGAGATAGAGGGAGGAAATCAAGTGACATGAATGAGGTGGCAGTATAAAGTATGAGTTAACTATAAGGTGAGGTGAAAACTGATCTTAAAATGATTTTTATAGCCTCGGTATATGAACGCACGGTAGCTTGGACGAGGAGTTTAGGTATGGTAGTTACGTGTATGTACTTAAATATGTAAATTTGAAAATTTTTATTTGAAAGTAGTAGCAACGTGGGGTTTCGCTTAATACGTTTGAATGAAAGATTAGTTAAATGTTGTATCAATTATATAAATTACGTAGACATATTAGTGTAGTTGAGATATACTTAGTTAACAAGTGAAATTTCAATTTATCGTGTATTGTTTATATAATTGTACATCACTTTGAATAGTTTAATATAGTTGAATCGACAGTAAGTTAACAGCTTATTTTATGCTAATTCATTTTCTTGTCTACATGTTAATGTACTCCGTGAGAATACGGTATGAATAATTATTATATACAAAAAATTGCGTAGGCCGTCATCTTATATCTATACCAAGGCATCGTAGTATTTCCACAGACTTCCCCATTACTTAAATTTTCATACATATAGCAGTGTAACATCATCAATCAAATCGGATTAACCGCGATTTGCTATTATAAAATTACAATAAAACCCTTAAAGGAAACTTGCCCTGCTAATTTATTTAAATTTCCTTTATACACATCAATATATATCTGTTCTCAACCCTCGACAACAAAAGGATTATATTACTTTAACTATATACATATAAGAATCAAAGCAGACTGCTCTGAACACTTGTATGAGACCAAACAAAAAAAAGGGGGGGTATCGAGGTAGGTATATAAAAACGATCTAATCACGCGCGTCATCCAGCGAGAACATTGGAAAACATTGAACTTGAGAGTTGGTGGACGAGGTATATAAGATCGAACCGAGTATAGAATGGGGCTTGTATATATATATAGTACTCGAGGCGAAACGTTTTGACGGGAAAAAGTAGAAAAATCGCTTTAGTTGTGTCTGGCCTTGAACCGCGTAATTATAGCATGACTCTCCGCTAGGTAGACAGAAGACTCGAGCTATATAGCGACTGCGGCTTCAACCAACGTCCCGTGGGAATGTTCTCAGAGCGCGACAAAAGATGTATATACAGTCACGTTACGCGCTCGTATATAGCGCGGGTGTGCACTTGTTTTATATATACCTTCTCCTCGCGTGTCTCTCTCTGTCTGTCTGTGTGCACAAAAACCACACAAATCTACGAATTTTTCATTGTTGCGCGAACACCGTGTATATCCAATTTTGAACGATTACAGGCGTAGTCACTATTTTTTTTTTCCTTTTTACTTTGTGAAATTAAGGAGTATGGTAGAGTGTACATAATGAGCATCATTTTCGTTTATTCTGTTATGTCAATTTTATATATACTTTTGTCCTCTGTAATGCAGGAAATTACTCTCCATGTACATTTATTTTTTTCTTCCCTCTTTTTTTTCCAGATGAAGCAGCGCCACAAGCAGTACTGGGTCGTTGTCCTAATTAACACTTTTTTGTTACATCATGCGGCGCTCGCTAATCCTGTCTTCGTTCCACAATTTCTTTCCGGCGGTGAGAACTTCCTCTTTGAAATTTTTCTTAAGGATTTTTGTTTAAAGAAATGAAAAAAACAAAACCGTTGCCGTTGAACTCGGTGTAATGTCTCGGTAACAGAGTCAATTGAATAAATACATAAACTTATATATGAGTAAATAATGATATTTAAATGTTTGTAATTAAGTATATGTATATATGTCTGCACATTTCACTGCACTTTCTAAAAACTTTACATTAAAATTCAAATGACATTAAATCCTCCAGAAATTAGATAACATGTTTAAGCTTACGTTATCTTAAGTAATTTTCAAATTCACTGAAACCATATATACATGCAGTATACACTACATGAATTATTTACGCAATCTTCAATTTATGAGTTTTTAAAGCACTTTTATTCATGAACGTTCATTATTCACGTGGTTACGATTCAATTTGTACACTTGTTGTACATTATATTTTTAATTATTATTATTATTATACCGCTTTACGGGCAAATCATTAAACTTTAATTCATTTTCAATTTTTTATTTGCCTTAATAAGTCGTAGAACAACTTTGTCCCTATGCTATCAACGTTCTTGCCTTATATCCGTTTTTTCTCCGGGTTCTGTGTGCTTAAATTAACGGTGGTAACGGTTCTAACTGTGAATATTGGTAAGACGCGAAGGACGTTCTCTAGATTTGGAGGAGCCGAGTAGTACAAACATTCATTTATACATAAAATTTATCGTCAAGTTATAGGTATATTTTATTTATTAAACATTTTTTTTCCAGCCATTAATTGTATTTGAAATTTATTATTAATATTATTTCAATTCTCGTTTAGTCTTCTATAAATCAAAAATGAAAGTACGCGTAGTAAATATTGACATGCACTACTTACTTTATGTTATTGATCCATGGCTAATACGCAGGATTTTAAATTAACGTTTAAACTTATAACAAATGGAAATTTCAACAAAAAACGTAAACTAT
The DNA here is from genome assembly GCA_035583055.1 of Torymus tubicola. Taxonomy (NCBI): domain Eukaryota; kingdom Metazoa; phylum Arthropoda; class Insecta; order Hymenoptera; family Torymidae; genus Torymus; species Torymus tubicola. Next base: position 9,121 of record JAWWEQ010005679.1, read on the forward strand.
ATTTATTTATGTTCTTCGGAATTTACTGCAAGATAAAATAGGATAAAAAAATTCTGTAATTTATAAACAAGTGAAAATAACTTGATAATTGGGGCTTTACATTTAATGAATATTATATTGGTACCACCATGGAATCGAAATTTCACTCACGTTAAGTCATTGCCCGTACAGCTGTACTATACTTTCTTTGTTGGTGTGACTCATATTATACTTCCGTTAACACACATTCTTTGCATGCGAAATCAGAAGATTTTAGGGGACATGTTTGGCTCCGGTCGACTAACCTAGAAAGAAAGAATATAATATCTGACTATGAGATCACTAATATCTATTGAAAATTCATTTAGCATTGATTTCAAGTATAGTAAGAGAGTATTTTCAACTGAGCAAAGATTCTCAACACTCTAGTTTTTAATTAGTTAATAATAATCAACTATAAAATAACGTAAATAATTTTTTCTTATAAACATTTTCTAAAATGTTGTTCAATTATTTTAATACTCGCTTCATACTTCCTTTAATCGTTAAAAATCTCTCATTTCGTTCGAATAAAAACAACGTTCAACTACCGTACTATTACGTTTTCTTCGCTTCTGAAAATTAAGGAAATGCTCAGTGGTTTTTTGTGCGATGCTTGATTGAGGTTCAAACAAAACGGAAAGGAATTCTAAAACAAAAAATCTATAATAATAGGGATGACCAGCTATAAAACCAGATAAAGCTTTGCAACGACATTATACTGTGACTGTGACCTACTTTTCCGGGCAGGCAAGTAGCTCATACATCGAAACTTAACGGTACTTGATGCTGGACTCTGGCTGACATCGATTCTCCCTCTTAAAATAAAGCGAATTTTCTGATTTTATTTGTTTAAATGAAAATATAAATTAGCTGAACCTTAGCAAATTTAATTTTCTTTATATTAATAATGATTAACATTAGTTTTTTTAATAACAAAAAATAATTTTCAAAATGAAAAAGCTAGTAAACAGATCTTAGGTTTCTTGATATATCACGAAAATTTTTTTTAAAGTTATTTTAAAAATTTTGGACTTAATTTAATATTTATAAATATTTTACAGTTCATTAACCTTAACAGTTTATGGAATGAAACTTTTTTTTGACGAGAAATGTATTGATAAAAACTATTTATTACGATTGTTAACAGACAATTTAAATGTTTTTATTTTTGATTATTTATTAATATTTCACACCAAACATTTATTCATTAACAAACAGTGTAGGGTAAATAATCCGGAATTTTAAAAAGAAGTTATTTTATTGTCTCTTATTTATTAAATTACAGTAGCACTGTTAATTATTTTTCATGGCAAGTTTATGTATTTATAAATTGTTAAACTTAATTTTCTAAAATAAACTAATGAAATAAATTTTATTGAATTATGTATTTTTTTTTATTTAGGAACCGGAAGAAACATTAGACATTTACCATGTGTCTCTCGCAGGACAGGTGAAACAGGAGTGTGCATGTTTGCTTTTACTTGTGCTAAAGCAAACGGTACTCATCTCGGTACTTGCATCGATCGCTTCTACTTCGGCAGTTGTTGTAAAATAGAAGAGGAACCAGACGTGTTCCCTCAAGATAACACAATCGATATAGACAATTCTTTAGCTTTACCAAAGCCGTTTATCATAACAAGCACTCCTGCTTCTGAAACTAATGACATACCAGGAAATATTGACAAAGTGAAGCTGACTACGAAACCAGAAGTAGTAACCGCATCGGTCGTGACAACATTAAGATCCACATCTACAGATCAAGTTAAAACGAAACCCTCGAAAGTAACGAGTAAGAAGCCAGTTACAACGGAATTCACCACTGAGTCAATCAGACTCTCGACATTCCAAACTGTACAAAATGCATCTGAGCCATCATCAACGGTATCCAGTGTCAATCTAGCTACGACGAGTAAACGGCCACAAAGGCCAAGCATTTCAAACTTTAAACCGTTGAGTCCTAGGCCAAAGCCAGTAATTACGACTACCACTAGTTCATTAATTTCTGAAAATGATGTGACTGTTCCTGTGTACACTTCACCCTCAAGACCCAACGTTCCGGCTTCATCTTCGAAACCATCTTCGTCAGCACTTCCATCGACAACGACCATCCATCATCGTAACACTACCACACATACTACAAAGAAGCCGACGCCTACTTTTGGAACAAAGCCAGACTCAACGGTAATAACGAGACCCAGTATTAGTACGACAGCTCATCGTAATACAACGGTCAGTAGCACTGTATCGACAACTCATAAGAGGCCATCTGAAAGTACATCGAAACCCACTGTAACTGCATCATCAACGCAAAGAACTCCTCCGACGAGATTCCCACCAAGAAATGCAACTACGGCAGCATCTGTCAATACTGAAAAGATAAGCAGTCAAACAGTTGCGCCAAGTACTTCTAGCATTTCTGCGAGTACCGTTAGTTCTACTATTAATGTTACTACAACAACAAAATCAACTACGAGAAAACCTACAACCACGAAAAAGTTTACTAAACCTACGACAAAAAGACCAACTAGTGTTACTAAAAAACCTTCGTCTACAACCGTGACAAAGCGACCCCCAACTTTAACTACTCATGGTACTGTTCATACTATTCCTCCTAGTTTTGTTACAACTATACCTCCTTCCACTTATACCAATACAAAAGTTACATCCAATGCAACCAGCGCTGATACTACGAGCAGTACTGTTACTACTACTACTAGACGAACAACTAAAAAACCATTGACGACGGTACCAAATAAAACTTCTACTGTGACGAAAAGACCATTACCAACAACCAGTTCAGTAATTGCCACAACTGTCAAAAAACCAACCACAACATTGAGAAGAAATGTAACAAGTTCTTCAACTCGACCAATAATAACAACAATACCCCCGAAATCAACAGTTACTACCAAGCCAACAACACCTTCTACTCCACCTGCATCAATCACTTCTCATCAACCAGGTACAACAGTAACGACTGTTAGACCAACAACCTCGAAGATTACAACTAGTTCGACGAAAGTGACCAAAAAGCCTACAAAACCAAGTCAATCTACGAGTGTGACAAACACTCCAAGGCCAATTTCGACCACTACTACTAAAATAAGTGCAATCACAAATTCAGAGGTTCAGACGAACATTAAACCAGTAACACAGTCGCATGTTCCCTTGACTTCAAGTAGTCAGAAAAATGAGACGCTTTCGCCATTAAATACAACTGCATTAACTAATGAGATTGATTCTGAATTCAATAACGAGATGGATCAAACAACAGCCGTGCCAGGAATAGTCACGTGGTCTTCTTTATCCGATGATATAGAAAGCACAACTAAAAATGTGGAATATTCATCCATAAGTCCAGGTAAACATTGTTGAAACATTTTCAGGATAAATAATTGTTTTAGAAAAATAATATAATTAATTCTTTACAGGAAACATTTATTTTTTTTGTAATTTTAATGAAAATTAATTTTTATCATACTAATTAAAACTTTTGATATAATTGCAGAAATAACGGAAACTAGTTGGACTCCTATAACGACTCCTGATGGTTGGATAATAATACAATCACCTACATCGGACAAAACAGATACACAAGAAGAGTCAGGTGCCAAACCAGCAGTATCAATATCTGAAACTACACTTACCTCAGGTAAAAAATTTTCTTTATTATTAAAAGTTATAGTACTTATATATATTTCAAAATCTCTTTAAAAACGTAAATCTTACGAAACATAAATCTTAATTTTTTTATTATGAAACGAAGATATCAAACTATTCATGATGAATGTATACACAGAGTTTATTTTTTCTCAAACAATATTAAAATTAAATTAAAATACATGTATTGAATGTACTAAATAATACTGTGCTTTATGAATTGTACACTTTATAAAAACTAACAGCTAAACGCATTTTCCAATCAAAGAATGCAAACGTCAATTAATTTAATAAATAATAATAATTGAAACAAAGACCATTCAATCCAACTTCATCACAACACCTTCTCGTCTCATTCGCATAAGGACGCATATATAGGAACCATGAAAATGTATATATACGAGCAATAAGCCCGACGTAGTGGGCTTAACCCGAATTAGCCATATTTCGCACAGAGCCTCATTAATTATCTTTAAACGTGGATTTTCAGTTAAGCCGACGTCGGAAAGTACAACGACGAAGCAAACAACTACTCCTTCCACGACGACAACAACAACAACGACGACAACTACGCCACCGCCGACTACAACTACTCAACGCGCTACCACTCAGCCGACGACGTACGTGGATATGCTCTCGACGTTGGCGACCGTAACGCTGGCACCAGAATTCACGGAGCCATCACCACCGGCATTGAATATGTCCAATTTCAAAGACGGTATGATGTAGTTCATTACTTTTATGGTTCATTTCGCTGATTCGTTGTAGTTAAGGTTTGCGATTACGAGGGAATTGAGTGACATGTTGTATATACGGTAACGTTATTATATATACGTGCAGAGAAATTGCAATCGGTTTAAGTTTGAACATTTATTTTTGTGGAATTAATGGTTATTTTTATGAATTATAAAACAATTTTAATAGCCATACAATTAAATTGTCAGAAATGAAGTAAAGTAAGAAATCAAGTATGTTACTTCTTATATATATGTAGCACTTGTCGCGCCGTAAGTACCGTTTTTAGTGTATAGGCTGCGTATGCTAGTATATATAAAACGCATGCTACGAGAGATTAGCATTCCTAGCATTCTGTAGCAGTAATTTATGAATGCGATTAAATATAAATTGGTATATTTTCTTAAACGAATGTAGGACAACCACGGTAATTGATTATATATTTTTTTATAATATAACATCTACGCTACCATTGAAAAATCATCGGTAAAAGGTTTCTCCATTAAATTTTACTGACTCAGCTAAATAAAACATTATGCAATTCTTGCAAATTCAAATCACCTCGATATACCTCAACTATCGATAATATAAACAAAAAAAAAATGCCAATCTACAATATAACAACGCGAAAACCTGCTCCTACCACCCCGTTCTCCTTCAACCACGCGCGCTTTAATCCATCAAACTCTCCCAAGCCCCTTGCCAATCGTGCGAACCTCTTCTTCTTCAACAACGATACCTTTTTTTCACTCCGGTATACCATAAACAATCGCGTTACAATTAAGCCGCGAAGGATCCTCGCAGGCAATCTGTGTATATAGACACAGAGAGAGAGAGAGAGAGAGTGAATGTGTGCGTAAGAAAGAGACGAACGATACCGGTTCCCCTTATAAGCGTGCGCGCGTCCACGATCGTATATATGTATATACGTATGGCAAGGACCGTGCGTGTGAAGAGATCTGTGTGTATGTATATATATATATACGTAGTGTAAGTTCGCCAACATGGCCGTCACGACGATGATGCACGCGAATCTCGTGAAGAGCATGAATTCAACGATGTTTATACTTGCAGTTTGCGGCCGACGGCTCTTCCCCGAGGCGAGGATCGTCGGTGGCGACGGCAGCACCTTCGGCAAGTGGCCCTGGCAGGTAATGTACCGTGATAAATAAATTTCTTTCGCTTTTTTTTTATACCTTCTTTCACGGTCTTAGCTCGGCTGCGTTGACCAGCAGTTTAAGTACCCGTGCTTAGTAGTTTTATAGGATTTTTTTTTTTTATAAATTTAATGCCGTACGATGAAATTTTAATATAAATAATAACAGACTGTTAAAATCTAATTAATGGAAATTATATAAAATTGTAAATTAACATTTAAATTATATATATATAAGAGGATTAGTCGGAAAACTTTAAAGTTCATTTTATTATACTTCATTCTTTTTTAAACTATATTAAAATATATAATATTTATTAATATTATCATTCCTATATAATTCGATTAAATAATCAATGTCTAAATCCGATTAAAGATTTCGTTGCGGCAATGGCGAACCTCCACGTATCTTCACAAATGCGGAGCTGCTCTGCTGAACGAAAACTGGGCCATCACCGCAGCTCACTGCGTCCAAAAGTACGTATTATTATACAAAATAAACCTTTATCGCTCTATACGTAACCAACCCTAATTAAAAAAAACAAAAAATTTCAGCGTTCTACCAAGCGACTTACTCCTGCGAATCGGTGAACACGACCTGGGCAACGAAGAAGAACCCTACGGCTTTCAAGAACGTCGCGTTCAAATAGTCGCAAGTCATCCGAACTTCGATCCGCGCACGTTCGAGTTCGATTTAGCGCTGATGCGGTTCTACGAGCCTGTCTTACCATTCCAGCCGAATGTGTTGCCAATCTGTATACCCGACGACGACGAGGATTACGTCGGCCAGACTGCTTATGTCACGGGTTGGGGTAGATTATACGAAGGTATAGGGATAATATTTATGTTATCATTTGCATATATATATACGAGTGTTATGTACCCTTTAAAATAGGTGGATAAAGAAGGAATTGGGTTTGATTACAGAGGGTCCGTTACCGTCGGTACTACAGGAAGTCGCAGTGCCGGTGATAAATAACTCGGTGTGCGAGGGCATGTACAGGAACGCTGGGTACATCGAGCATATACCTCATATCTTCATCTGCGCCGGATGGAGGAAAGGAGGATTCGACTCTTGCGAGGTAAATCGATTGCGTTGTATTTTGAAATTGTCGTTAATCTTTTTTTTTTTTTTTAACGAAACGTTTGAATGCAAATTTTTGTTGTTCCTGTGCATTGAAATAAATAAGAAGGGTCGTTGGTTATAAGGACTTTAGTTAATTGCAAGTTTTAATTTAAAATTTTTATAATATCACCAAATAAGCTGATGTATTGCAGTGTCACTTTAGATTATGTATTACAAAAAAAAACAATCATTCATTTTTAATATAAAATTCCAATTTTATGCTAGAAGACGTTTATTACAGTTAAATGTTATCAATCATAATAATCATACATTTATTAGTTGCAAAAGTAGGTTACTACTTTCCGTAATTTATATGTTCATCGTTAAATAAAATATTCGAGTATTAACAATCCTGTCAGTTTGAAATACGACTTTCATATATATAAGTGTTTAGAAATAAAAACCTTATTTAGTATAAAATCTTGAAACAGGTGTTATCCACACTTTTTAAAAATCGCTCGAACACGGTAAAAATTGATCTACAAAAACTCGTCCTTTATATTATTTATGACTATTCCCGCGATAGCTAGAATAAATCACTCGAATTCAACTTAACCATTATTTTATCTAAAAATCAGAGGATAACATCACTACCATTCATTTTCAGGGTGACAGTGGCGGTCCATTGGTGATACAGAGGAAACGGGACAAACGATGGATCCTAGCGGGAGTAATCAGCTGGGGTATCGGTTGCGCGGAGCCAAATCAACCAGGCGTCTACACGCGAATATCCGAGTTCCGTGAATGGATCAACCAGATTTTACAATTCTGAGAGGATGCGAATCATCATCATTAGACTGTATCCCCCCATATAACGGAGAAAAAAATCTCGCGCACGACAAAACGATGTAAACGACAGTGCCTCCGAGCAGACAGACTGTGATCGATTTTTAGAACTTTCTTTTATATAGTGATCTTATTTTTCTCTGCCGGTTGTATACGTCGTTCTAATTCTTGGTTCGCACTCGCACATTCCATGTGCGTTGAGTGGCGACGATATGTCGACGATACGCGTCGACGATATCTAACTATATAGGCTCGAAGGACTGAATTGACAAAATGCTAAATAAATCGTTTGACTGTTCAGGTAGTTTATCTTTTTGGCTTATGTGTTAGATAAATGTGTAAATACTTTTATATTTATTTTATATTAAGGTAATAAAATTGTCTACTTAATAGAAATGATAAAATTGCGTTGTTTAATAGATTATATATATTTATATATACATATACCTTATGCCAATAAGTAGGATACTAATTCTATAAGTATAGAAAATAATAGCAATTTTTTCTATTTGATGATTTATATTTTAAAATATTAGTGAAAGATACCTGAAAATTTGGTCTTAATTTTGCAGGTGTATTTTTCATGTTAAAACATATAAAAAAAATCGAGTATATTTTAAAGATCGTTTAAGTATTCACTAATCAAGACTTTGTTTTTAGTAAAGGGAAAAAGAACCATTATCATTTGATTTTTCTCGAAAACGATACTAATGTAAAGACATAAAATTTAAGTATACTTATGTCAATTTTAATGTAGTAATAATAGTCTGTAATGTTTTAGCCTAATTTGTACAGTATTGCTTTATAAAAAATAAGTTAATAAATTATTTATAAAGGAACATGAGTGCGTTGTTTCACTGCAACATTAATATTTGAATCAATTATTATTATTCATAATTTTTAATACAAAGAAATGCTTCTTCCTAATTAACAAGCGTTTAATTACTTGTCTACTCAAGTTTCGCTAAAATAACTTTTTGATATTTAATAACAATTGTAAATAAGATGCTTTTTAATTAACGTTGTTGAAGTCTTACGTCTCTCTTTCCACAATGTCAAAAAGCTCGTTTATATGCTTACGCACGTCACTGCCTACGCTCTGCGATATTGCTTTGTAACAGTAAATTTAACAAGAAGTGGGTTGGCGTTTAAAGCAGTGAAAATAATCATTTTACATTCTTCCGGAATTAATGAAATTTACAAGAGTAATATTATTGTATTTTATAAAAATGATAGTCTGATTTTATAGTTTTTTTTAATATTTCAAATCTTAACATTACCACACCTATTCAATAAGGATATATTATATGTATACTTATCAAATAATAACTGTGGGGCGTACAGGGTTGATTTTTCTACAGAAAAGTAATTTATAATGATGAGATAGAATGAGGTATTTTGCTATTGCGATTACCTGGTAGAAAGCTAACAATATTTTATAGATAATGTGCTAATGAAATGGAAGAATTTTGAATAAAACAGAATTATGCATAACTTTAACTAAGTGTACCTAAAAGTATCACTAGTAGTTAAAATATCAATGTTATCAAATGTTAATTTCATATTTTCCATTTTAAATATTTGAATATTTGAATATTTATTTTCACCAAATAAATTTACATACATGGTATATTCTATAGAAGTATATGCATAAGATACTTGTGCATAGGTTGGCACATACTTACAAAACTAATAACTAACTACAGAAGAACAATTTGATGAAAATTTAAAGATTGGTAACGTAATTAGTAACATTATTAGATCTTAAATAATTTTTCAACTTTGTTTTAATATACATTTCTTACTACTAGTTTTTAACTTGAGAGTATGGCTATCACGTAGCTTCTCTAATCACTAATCTCCTTGTTCATTGATGGTAATTGTATTGTTTTGTACCTAGTGTTTCTCACTGTTCTAATAAATATTTCTTTTAGTGATTCATAATGATATATCAAATAAGTCTGCTAAAAAATTTCGTTAATACAATAAACTAGTACTTAATTGTTAAATAAAAATAAAATATTATTCTTATATTTATTATACATAAAATTAGTTTAAAAAAGTAAGTAATTTATGGTTAACGTTTCTACCAGGGTTCATTCATAAAAAAATAGGTTTCCAGAATTTTTAAAGTTGTGAAATATCGTTCTTCAATAGAAATGGAACGTAGAATACAAATTATCAACGTTAAGAAACGTAAGAATACATAGTTTTCTTAGAAAACAAACACATTGTATAATTAACATTATTTTATGAATTAATAATTAAAAAATAAATCTATAAAAAAAATGATTTTATTTATTAACTAACATCGAATTCCAAGCCCAGAAAAAGTCATACATCGGAACTTATCAATTCTGTTATATATATCCGTAACCGGTTTTTTAAATAATGTCGCCGAGAATAACTAAAGATCAATATTAACGCAAATTTTTAATGGAAATCTTTGCAAATTTACGAATGTTCAGCTCGAATTAAAATTGTCACGCGGGCAGAAAATGGACTCGGGTAGCAACTTTAAAAACGGCAAAAAAACATTGTAATTGAAACAAAAATAATAGAAAGCGAATAATTCGCAAAAGTAAAGAAAGTGTTCCGTATATTGGCCGCAATCTGGTCTTCACCCAGGTTTAACGACAAATACGTGTACTGAATTCAGGCAAGTCTCAAGTACACGTTTTCGACGTTTTCCAAATTGACCGACCTCATTTTTGCGTCAAAGTTTCAATTCAATGTATTATATATATACGCCATAAATAAATTATAGTCATAAAATTTGGTATTGCTTTCCATATAAGAAAACACATAAAATTATTTATAAAAAAAAAATAATAAAATTAACCTTGAACCAGTATATACTCGACACTTTTATACATTACTTACTTCTGTTGAAATTCAGTTGTGTAGACAATAAGTTTACCCAGCTTGCAAAGTTAGGGTGTTGGAAGGTATAATTTAATAACTTCGTACTAGGAAAATAGGGGTGTGCTCGTGTACAAAAGACGCGCACGAAAGCGTTTTCGCACATGAGTCAAGTGTAAACGTACATAAAAAAAAAGAAAGATATACGTCAAGAGAGAAAGAGGAATAGAGCACGTGACGTAATATTCTAAAATAAAACTTTAGAAATTGTTAAAGAAGAGCACGAGAAATTAACATACACGTATATATATACGTTAAAAAATTGCATATTCTCTTCGAACAATATACGCGTGTTTGTGTATATGTGCCAATGATAAACAGAAATATATATCCGCGGGATCGAATCTCATATACAGTGAGTCATCCAATCTCACTTTCTCCTACTTAAGAAAAGTATAATAACAAATGAGTATGTGGTGATGTCGTGCGGTGAGCAGTATAGCTTTTTCACTGTGCGCAAATCAAATTAATCCTCGTCAGATTTACACTTAACGAGGATTAATTTAACGCGACAGATGAAATGCAATTTTTCTGCAATTATTACCATCTATATATACTTTCACTCTGTATCATTCATCAAAATATACACAAGTTTAACAACGTCAGTTTCATCATAATAAATCAAATAATAATAATAATTTTATTAGCAAATCCTTTGAAGATATAATGTCTTTGCATCCCTGGTGGAAATCCAAAACATTTTTTATCCAATAACTGACTATTTATTTTAGACTTGGTATAAGATAGGTATTTTTCTTGTCTTGTTTTTAGCTCCCGGTGAAACGCTTTTTTCTACATTATTCGAACATTACATAGATAAAAGAATGGAGTGACTTTTTTGATGATCGGCACAAGTTTATTCGTGGCGATTTTAAAGTTATCAAAGTTGACCATTACAATGAGTCAAAAAATGGCTAAGAAAAAGCTTTTTATTATGACGAGGAGCGAGAGAAACAGAATCAAATGATAATAAATAAATTATACTAAATATATACCCCCTATATTGTTTATATTTGACTAAACTTCGAGTTATTGTTAAATTTCACCTACTTCAACGCCAAATTTGTAAGAAACCTTGGAACGAAAATTCGAAACTTTGGTTATGTTACTCTTAATCTATTTTAAATTAGTTAGTAGTAACCGATAATTAGTCATTTCTCATGACCATTTTACTGAGATTTCGCCCTATTTTTAATAGACGAATTTCTACCAGGGATAGTTTTACGTTTTTACAATTGTCTGCAGAAACGAGAATGAAACGTATTATATAGACTATATCGCAATTATCCTTAAGCACAGCAATAAGCTAAAAGTAACCGCAAGAATGCCTATGGGAATAAACGTGATGGGAAAACAATGAGCAAGAGACGACGACGACGACGACGACGAGGCATATAAAAAATCTAAGAATGCCGCTCAAAATGCCAAAGGTGTGACAATCCAGAAATGGGTGTTACTAGACTGGGTTAAGTGGTCTTTAGAGAAAGCTATTTAACCTTCAGTTTTGCCCTCTTCCAAGTCCTCCTCGTGAAAAGTATGTTTCGCATCATTAGCATAGATTTATCCATTACAAATCTCAATTTAGATAGACGCAAACCAACCAACCGACGTAGAGAACATCAACGACACAATATACCGAATGAAAAAAAAATATATAGATACTCGTTGCTGCTCCTCTCGCGAAATGAAATCATCATCCGTTCGGCAGACTTTTGCGCTTTTTTATAGCTCATAGCGTAAAGTCATCGACATGGCTATAGGCGTCGTAAAGAATTTCTACTTTCCCATTGTAAATTGAAAATTTATTAGTTTCCAATGGTTTTTATGGGAAACACGCTATATAGCTTTATGATCCTTTGAAATCGAAGGTATATCTATACAACGACGATGGGCTTTGCCGAGAAAATGAGAAAACATTAGAAAAGATTTAACGGATTAAGATAAGTTTGAAATCTCGTCACGATCTTGAGTATATATAACACGCGAGCAGCGAATACACTTCGACCGTATATATAGTATATTATACAGAAAATCCCAGAAATTTCTCGTACCGGCCCACGTGTACCATAAAAATCAAATTTACCAAAATAAAAAAAAAGGAAGTCGAGACCCCTTCCGTGACTAGGTTCAATTTCAACCGTGACAATTAGCTATCTCATATCCGAAAAGACATAAGAATACTATTCTTTTGAACGCGATTTAATCACGCTACATCCTTTCGCTTCCTATTATATGATAATATGCTAAACTTTGCTTTTAATTATACAAAAATCTCAAACCTAAAATAAAAAATGTCACAACAACAACAACAAAATTACTCGACACAACAAGAAACAAGCAAAACCAACATATATATATATAATATCTCAGTTTATCTTGCGAGACAAATGGGTTCCCGGGTAATGAGCGCGCGAAGAGTTGCTGCAGGTATAACACTTGACCGGGCACCGCGAAATATGGTCACGTAAAGCGTACATAAACGCGCTCATCTTCTTCTTCTTCTTCTTCTTTTTTTCATACATTCGTCCTACAATCTCTCTCTCTCTATACATGTTTATACTCTCTCCCTCTAGCAGCAGCCGGAATCACAAGTATAAATCCGAAAATCGTGCATAATACATCCATCGCTTGCTAATACGACGCTTCCTGAATGAACCATACAGCGAAGAAGCCGTCGTCGCCGCCGCCGCCGCCGGCGCGCATGACGGCCGAGGCAAGTGCGCGAGCGAGCAAAAGAGAGAGAGAAGGATGGGGCGCGCGCGCGGTATATAGCCTTACTTCGGCCGCTCTGATGAGTAGGACAGTGTGTCGCTGTCATGCGCGTTAGGAGAGTCCCCTCTTCCGCCTCGACGACTGACCTGGCCGCTGGCCCACTTTGCTTTCTCCTCTCTCTCTCTCTCTCTCTCGCTCTTTTCTCTCAACGTGCGCGCAGCACCTCGCGGCTGCTCATGGCTCTCGCGCCTCTCCTCGTGGTATATCTTATATATACACACACACACCAACCTGTGTATAAAATACACTCACGCTCAAATACCATTTCCGATCCTCATCCTACATTATTTTCTTCTCTCTCTCTCACTTTTTTTTCTTAATCGATTCCTTTGAATCCTTTTTATTTTTTACTCCCTCTTCTTCTTCATCATCATCGTCTTCATCCTCTTTGTATAAGTGTGACTCTAAAGTTTTTATATACCGGACCTCTTTCGATTGTCTCTTGAATGCTTCTCTCAGGTTTCAATTAAACGATCTTTTTATACTGTATGTAAGGTAAAACGCTTACCTTGGATCTGTGTAATATCACATGTTACATATATATATATATATATATATAGTAATTGCTTAAAAGCTTCATTATTCGCGTCTGACGGGGGAGTTTCTATACTTAATCTTATACGCACGGCTTTTATATTTCCCTATATTGTGGGAAAATACGTGCTCCTGTGGTATAAGATACACAGAGATAAGATGAACAATGTCGGCTTTTACAAATGAACGCACTCATGTAGCTGCTATACACGCGTGCGCGAGCATATCTTAATTAATAAGTGGTAACAACTATATAGAGAGAGATCTTATCGTCGTTAAAAGGTATAATCGACGCCGCGGCGTTTCTAATTCCAATTAAAACAATTCTATAATCGTCCTATCCTACTTCTACATCTCTCTTTAAGAAAGAAAAAAAATAATTCAATAATATATATATAATCGTATACGACATATCGACAACGAGTAAGCTCTATAAAGTGATATACTTATTTCGCAGTACATAAAATCGGCAACTTTCACCCCGCGGTTCTTTATCCGCCTCGTCCTCTTAATCAAACAACAATAAAACCTCTATACACACTTTGATGGCACGCGCGCGCACAGAGAGCTCTTCTATATACTTCTCCATCTCTCGCGAAACTCTCTCGCGAAGGAGTTTCCCCACTGCTACATCTCTGCTATATAATTCCCTGCCAGACTTCCGCGAGCTTTTTATCAATATATATAAGTATACACATCCCCGCGCGCGTATACACGCGAATAAAGTCGCGCGAGCAACCTCTAATCGTCGCTTTCTCTCTCACCGTATCACCTTCTACTACTCCCCCTTCTCTCTCTTGCTCCTCTTTGCTGTTTTTTTTTCGCGCACTCGTGTACCACCACCACCACTACCATCATCGATGGTTTCGCTCTTTTTGCCTTTTCCTCTTTTTCCCCCACCTCCGTATCGACAGGTATATACATAAGTATATACACGAGGTCCACCACGATGCTGCTGCTGCTGTTGCTACTCTCTCCACCACCACTACCACTACTGCCACGCGGGGCCTTATCGTCGCGTTCACCAATCGAGGCGGTAGCGCCTTATGACGTTACTTGCCGTCGCTTACTTGCCGCTACACTACTATATACTTGCTTCGAGCATCAGGGAATTGCACGCGGCTGCTATGCCCGCAGACGCGCACCATCCGCTCGCCTAGCTGGATGGATTGAAACTTATAGTGTCTTGAAGGAGAGAGAGAGAGAGAGAGAGCGAGAGAGAAAGAGAGGGAGAGAAAGAGGTAGGCATAGTGGAAACCGGAAACGAATCACACTTGCCGCGCGGTTCTTCGCCTGGCAGGACGGACGCGCGCCCGCGCGCGAGATACATACGTATATACACAACAGCGAGTCTTTCGTACGCGAATTATATAGATACATATATATATATATATATAGCGGTTTTTCTGTCGCAAGTATATATACGGATATTTCGAACGCTTATAACTGTGTGGAATTTCGCTCGGTCAGTGAATAGAAAAAAAAAAGAAAGATAACATATAACGAAGAAGGATATAGATATATAGATTGATCTTATACACCAGAAGTGCAAAAAAAGGAAGGAAGGAAGATATATATCATATATATATATATACACACACGGTGAAATTTACACATGAACGAGGGAGGAATAGTTATGTGCCTTGGTTCCTAGCGATCGCCGATCATCCGCGTCATCCCCACCCACCCAACAGGCTCCAGCTTTAATTCGTCGACTGCAAGGTTAGTGTGGTTTACCTCTAAAAATCCTCGCACGCACCGTAGTGTATGTGCATGTGTGTGTCCCACTTTAATATATATATATTGTATACTATAAAACCGCGTGACATCGCGGACGGAGAAAAAAGAAGAAAAGAAAAAAGAAAAGCGGCCTTTATATATATATAAACTAAAATTACAGTATTAAAAGCAACGCTTATAATCACGCGAGCTCATATATACTCATTCACTCACTAGCTCTTAAAACTCTCACATGATGTGCCCGCGCGTACTAACGGCAAATTCAAACCCGTCGCGTCACTATAAAACTACTACTACTACTACTACTACTCCGCAAAAAACTATATACTCACCTCTCTCTTGCTTCTCTTTTTCTCTCTTATATACACACATATCCTAAAAAAGAAAAGCAAAAAAAAAGGAACGACATTCGCGCTGATTACCATATTATATATTATATATACAAACCCACGTTAAGAGAGAGCGTACGCGCGTACGCGAAATGGGAAAATGACCCAGAAATATATACGCGGCACGCGCGCGCGCGTTAAACCCGGAACACCGCGATTCGCGATCGGAAATCGGCGCGCGCGCGCTGTTCACGGTCAGGGCTATAAGGCTATATATATATACATGCCAACCGCTGCTTGCTTGCTTGGTTGAGAGAAAGCGCGCATATAACGTGGCCTGTGCATGCCGCTGTTTGCTTGCTTGCTTACTGCGCGCACTGACCGCGTGCGCCAAACACGGTTACACGCGCGCACGCGCACGCGCCAAACGAACCAAAGATGATGGTACGTGTGTGTGTGTGTGTGTAGAGTGAGAGAGGGATAGGAGAGTAATTTCTTGAGAATTTTTAAGTATGTGTGTGTGTGTGTGAAGGGGAGCGGATAGATTGTTTTAAGAGGGTATATACAAATTGGTTAGAAAAAATTATACGTGGTTTGGGATGATTAGAACGGCCGCGGCGGTCTCGTGAAATTCGTTCAGAAGTAATTTTTTAGGTATTTGGGATGATGGTTGTACCTCATTTTTGTTTTATGTTGTTGAAATGGTAAAATCAGTCTTAACCGCACGAAACTATAAATTGCATTTGAAATTTGTGATACAAAATGTAAAACAAGTATAGACTTTTCTGGTTCATTCCGTTCCAGTGATTTCACGTACCATTTACTTAAGTATTCTTTAGATTTTATAAAATTATTTCAAAGAGGTTCCACGTTCAAAGCTTCTTTGCAATATAATATTAACGGTATTCTGTCATGAATGCGAATGAAAATTAAATTAATGTTTCTTTTTTTTTCGTTAAAATAAAGGTTCTGAAAGGAAAATGTATATATTATATAAACTTTAGTGGGCAAAAAAAAGGTGTGAAAAAAATTCAATACGAGAAATCCTGTAATATAGCCATTATTGTCGCAGGATTAAAATTTAAAAATAAAAATCATTTTAAAGTTGTGGAAAGATTAAACAGTTTCATAAATTGTACTTAATAATACGTATTACATTTTTTAACTCGAACAAAATTACTTCTCTCAGATAAATGTATCCTCTAATATGGCTTAATATACGAAAATTCATTAAAAATGATAAACGCATCAAACTCTCTCTACAAAACTGTCATTACCCACCAACGCGGTTCTTTAACAATTAGACAAAGCATTCGTACAAATTATCGTGCCCATGATGTAGGATGAGAATAAGAAAAAAGAAAAAAAATTCTCCACTCGACTTTCCTTATACTATACATTATACATATACCTCTTATACACGTAAGGCAACTTTCGTGTCCTTTTACAACGTTAAACCTTAATTACACAAAACTCGTATGTCTCACAAAGTTTCCTTTCTCATGATATATACAGCAGCTGCTACCTATAATACATCCGTGTCAAAAACTCCATCCACTTCACACGCGTGTTTAACAACTCCGAAATTCCGTATGCGCGATATATATATATATATGGATATAATCCATCAATCGCGCCCGCGCGCACGTGAATATCTGTATATATATAAAAGCGGGGCACGACGTGTATAGGAAAAAGAAAAAAATACAGAGAGAAAGAGAGAAAGAGATAAATAGGGAGAGGAAAGTCCGCGCATGGCTTTTCACTTGGGTATATATAACTCTCAATATTCCTAGGATTTCGAAACGCCAAGCAATCGTGGAGACCTCCCGAGGCTACATATATATGCATATATATCTTGCACGCGCGCTGACCTCTTCAGGAAGGCAGTGTCGTACCGTTTCGTACACACACATATATGTATGCGTACACGTCCATATGTATATATGTACAATACGCGCGAGTATGGGGGTATAGCCGTATAAGTTCGGTAACGGTCAACGTTCGGCAGTTTCTTTCGTTCCAACGGGTTCCTTAATTCATGCATTTAACACTTTCAAAGGTATATATATATATATATATATATATATACGGGCCTGTAAACAAATCAGTGCTGTACGTCAGCGTTCACGAGATTATGTTTTATCGACGGGTTTTTCGAACTACCTCTAACGATCCGGAGACATGATAATTACAAAATTAAACAGTGAATGCGTATATATTTGTATGTATGTATACCTACTTATTAATGATTTAGCAGTTCTTACAGTATGTGTATATATATATATATGTAGATGTACGCGATATATTGCTATATATATATTTTTTTTTCTGCAAAGATGGGTTGACCTAAAAAAAAATTAAACACGTTACATTGTTTTATCTCGATAACTTCTTTTTTCTTTCTTTCACCGTTCTCAATACCTCGTAATTGAGATGTCCGATAGCAGCGACTGTATAGTATCGTATATACACATTGCATATGAAATGAATCTTTATAGGAGAGGGGACCGGCGGCATAACGCGAGCTCGATTTCGTAAGGAATTAAATGAAAAAAAAATCGTCTTATATCATAAATATGTCATATAGAAAGTTCCTATGATGAGTCACCTATGTTCTAGTTTCTTGCTCTTCCATAATTCGATTACAAGAAATGTGTAATATGCAAAAAAAAAACAGAGAAAGAGAGAAGAAGAAATGTATTTAATGAGGAGCCGAATTACCTTGATAAGGTTATTCAGCGAATTTTTTTTTTCGTTTTTATGGTAACAACCTCTCGTTTTTACTGATTATAGTGTCTTCAATAGCAAGTATATAGCTAATGAATGAAATAACTGATAAAACTGAAAAATTGAGCAAAGAAAAGAGAGTAGAGAATTACGATAATGTTTTTAAGCACGCTATACTCTGCAGCAGGTTCCAATATCCTTAATTTTTAATTACAATTAGCTTGGTCTTAAGGTAATTACAGTTTTGACCTTATAACTCATTCTTGAGAAAAGAAAAAAATCGAGTTTGCGCAACGTGGTAACTACTGCTGCTTATCTGCATAACAATTTTCGCAGAAATAAAATCGTTCTAATGATAAAAGGAAGAATTTCGCGATGGAAAAAGTGAATGATAGGTTTTCATACTCTGGGCTACACAATTTAGGTCTTTTTGTATGCAAAAATTATGAAAAATAATAATTTCACTAAGCATAAAATCCAGAAAATAAACCCGAGACTTCCCAGTATTCAATTATTCCTAATGCTATGGTTTATAAATATAAACATAAGCACGTCGAAGCTTTTAAATATATATATAAAATATATTATAACTTTTAACGTTTCACGCATAAACTTTAACAATCTGTTAAAGATAAGAAAACGAGTAGGAAAGTCTCTTTGCATGCGTTGTTCCATTAAGCGGACTGTAAAAGCAAAATAAAAAAAAAAAATCCACAGACGCCTAATTGATAAAACTTTATTCATAAATTTTTACATTGGCCGGTGAGGGGCAACTGCGCGTGGTCTAAGTGTATAATAAGGAGATAGCGTAACACGGTCGAATGCGTAGCACGTATATGTACATTGTATGAAAGCTGAACGGCCAGTTGATCTGACTCTTAAAGAAAACTTTCTCGTCGGTCTTCTTGACTTATTGGAACTGGGTGACCCGATTACTTGGCCCCGACACTGACTTCCTTATCTTTGGCGGCAGGACATGGAACTAGATCAATTGACGAGGAATTTTGTTTTTACTTTTAGCATTTTTTTTCCCCTCCCATTGCCGACAGTAAATACGGCGTTCATTGAAAAATAAAACGAGAGGGAGGAAAAAATCATGCTTGATGGGTAAAAAAATGGTTTAGAAAACGTCGTAAAGCGGGGAAAAATTCATTTTCCGCGTGCGGAATGACTTTTACTTTTTATGTTTCACGCGATATATTTTTCAAAATCATATAAGAATATTTTTTATTTTCTTTTAAATGGGAAAAACTTTTTATAGAAAATGCTATATTTTTATCGACTAACAAGAATCAATATTATTGCTTATTCCTTTACATCAACGCTACAATTTAGTATCGTAACGAGAAAATTTCCTATACTTTTTTTTTTTAAATTTCTCTAGAAAGAGCAATTTCAAACGATTTATTTTTATAACGTAAAACATGTAACAAGAAGTAAATGAAAATTTCATTAAATGATAAGATAACAGCTATTACAGCAACAGAAGAATAGCCTGATAACCATTTTTTATTTTTATTATTACAGATGATTGAAAGGAAGCTTAGCTACTTGCTGATTGCATCTATTGCAATATCATCAGTATCATGCGCCTCGTATATACCACAATCCAGAGGTAAGATTAATAAATTATATTAAAAATCTATAAAAGCAAATATATAAATAAAATACAAATTTTTTTCATATCATTCTTGTTTTTACTTTTGTTTTAAATATGTTTATTCACAAATTATAAAAAAAATAGTTTAAACATCTTTTGTTCATTATCATCTATAAATAATATCGTTGAACGTTTGTAGGTCGAAAGCTGTTCGGTGGTTACAGAATAGCACCGAAAATCTGCGAACCAACAAATCCAGGTCGCATTAAGTCAAATGCCCCGGCAATTTGCATGTTCAATTACGAATGTAGTAGGCGCAAGGGTGAAGTCGTGGGCGCCTGCATGGACGGTTTCCTATTCGGCGCGTGCTGTCAGCTTCCGGCTAGAGAGTCGATTGACAATCTTGAGAAAATATCAATATCCGAAGACCCTCTTCTGAACATCCACGAATTAGACCATGTGCCCGACATTCCAATACTTTTAAATCCGGATGGGACACCCGTGGGCAGTATCGTTCCGGATCCAACCACGAAAAGTACTTTCTCGTCTGTCAAATTGTCTACCACGAGCCCACAGAACCACTACAAAAACACGGAAAGACCACAGTTTGTCGATTTGAGCCATTTGGAAAATGATTTTTCAACTCTACTGGGTCACGATCAGGTTCTTGATGATCTTAAGCTCCCGTCTCTGATCACTCATTCCGACTCGAATAACGATATCCATGAGCAACACCATCAATATGAAGCTTCTGTGGATAATCCAGTTACTACTTTATTAAGTCCTGATCAGATTTTGCAGGTGGCTGATCCCGTTGACCAACTTCCGGCACTGTTCTCGCACGGTCTGCACCAAAATAATGAATCTGGCGCCGAAACAATTTTATTAAATGAAAATGGCAAACCTTTGAACGACTCTTACAATCCTGATGATATATTTAAACCAGTAAACATTGAAAACATTACGGTTGAAACGACAACAGAAAAATTGAAAACGAGCTTGAAAACCCTGCCAGCAAGGCATTCGACCGTTCAAATGACGCCGATGACAGAAAGAACAACTGTTGCTGCTAAAAAAGTAACTACAAGCACAGTTCCGACCACTCGTAAAAACACACAGAAGAATCCAAATACTAAAAATACTGTCAAAACTACTACAAATACTATAAAAAGTGGTAATAAAACGAGTACTTCAACAAAAAAAGCCACTACACCATTATCAACCAAAACAAAATTGACACAAGCTACAACAAAGTCGTCATCTTCCTCAACATATAGCGGTACAACTCCAATGACTTTGAGCACGAGAGATGGTGAAGATTTAATTCGCGTGCCCACGATTACTTATGGCGGACAATCCGGTAATAAGAAACACGATGAACTTGATAAAGAAGAGATCGCTATTAACCATATCATTTCGATTTTAAATGATACAAAGGTCACTACTCAAGGTAAGCTCGAAATAAACGTTTATATTATTATTATAAATTTAAAAAAATTAAAACTTTTTATTTTTATTTTTCAGTTACAAATGGTCCAACAACTTACAAATGGGTAAGTCCTGATGGATTATCAAAACCAACACTCGTAAAGATTTCCACGTCTTATCCGTCATCGAGTAGCACAGAATCTATGCCATCGACTTACTACAATTCCGCCTCATCGCCCAACTATTACCATTACAACGTAGCACCAACTGAACCATCTAGGCCACTCAGTTCTTACTACACATCTTCGGATTCACAGAGTTCCTACTCTACACAATCAGGCAATTACCTTGACAGTAGTGCCAGTACCAGTGGTAGCAGCAATAATTACGGATATTCAACAAGACCTACGACCAATCCACCGGCACCAACTGTCATCGTCTTGGGTCCACTGGGAACTGACTACACAACGATACCAACTCAAAGTACACCAACGCGCTTTAGTGACAGCACTCAGAAATACTCTGACCTCGCTACGAAAGTGACAGTCAATACGGCGAGACCTACTTTGATTACCAGCAAGCCAAGTGTATCCACCACTTTTACTCATAATATCAGCACAGTTATCTCTGGCAACAAACAGGTTGTGTCAGTGAGCTTTGTCAGTGTGAATTCGAAGGATGGTACAACGACTAAACCTACTACTCTCAAGGATAAAATTGATCAGGCAATAGCCGACAGTAATTCTGACACAAAGTTGGTTACAAAACGTCCATCCACTGTTTACACTACTTTGACATCGTGGTCGGAGAAGCCTGGTTTCTATTTGAAACCTTCGTCACCGAATTTCGAATGGCCTACTGACGTTACTGACGACGAATCTGACAAAATAACGAAACCAGGGTTTACCACTACAGGTTCGAGTTGCGACGAAGAAACTGTGACCTCCGATGATGTGAATAACTTTCCACCAGTGAGACATCCTGATCTGGAATCCAGTGTGACACATTTGCAAGAGAAACCCACACCTGTCGAGGGAAGTGAAATTATTACTGAAGATGAAATCCCAACACCTGACTTTGTTGAAGATGCAGAGTTAAATAACAAAGTTGACGTTTTTGTCAATAAGATCGTTGAATCTCTTCAAGGTAACTTCCAAGTCCTTAAAGACGTTGTTTATAACCCAAAAAACGTCTCGACAATTGCTCCAAGTGTCGTCGTGACTAAGAAACCAGCTGCTGCACCGACTACTAAAAGGCCTAGCACCACCAAACCTACTGTTAAGGGAACTCGAAGACCGATTACCACTCGTGTTACGGCGACCCAGAAGATCACAACAGCAAAGCCTAAACCAACAACTCTGAGCACGAGAAAGCCGACAGCGACAACAAAGCGTACCAAGGTACCGCCTGTCAAAAAAATCACCACACCGATACCCAGTATTAACACCGAAACCGAAGCTGAACTGGAAACTACTACGGTAGTGACTACAACTACAATGAAGCTTCCTGAAATCAAACCAAACTCTGACTTTCGTACGAGTGAGTAACTCTTTAAATTAGTTATTAATTGTTACCACTTTGAGCTTCCTAATATAATAACTTCTTGGATATAAATTAATAATATAAAATTTTGCCAAAAATGGTAACGAAATTGTTTGTGATATTAACGTGTGAAAACGACTACTTTCAGTTTGCGGAATAAGGCCATTGGCAAAGAAAGGCAGAATCGTCGGGGGCAAGGGTGCGAACTTCGCCGACTGGCCTTGGCAAGTTCTGGTGCGCGAGGCAACCTGGCTCGGACTGTTCACGAAGAACAAGTGCGGTGGTGTCCTCATTACGGACAAATACGTCATTACGGCGGCGCATTGTCAACCTGGGTAAAATATTTTTCACCACACTCCAAAACTTCTCTAGTATAGTTATAACTTTTAACTAGGTTCCAATAAAATTGGAAACTATATAGTTAAAAGTTAATCCAAAATTCAAAAAATATATTATAAATATATTAATTTATAATTCTCGTATACTTGCAGATTTCTAGCATCATTAGTCGCGGTATTCGGCGAGTACGACATATCTGGCGAACTGGAAGCAAAGCGCAGCGTGACGCGTAACGTGCGCCGCGTGATAGTGAATCGAGCATACGACCCGGCAACTTTCGAAAACGACTTGGCCCTTCTCGAGCTGGAGTCGCCTATACAATTCGACGCTCACATCGTGCCAATCTGTATGCCGGACGAGGAGACGGATTACGTGAACCGAATTGCCACCGTCACTGGCTGGGGACGTCTGAAATACAGTATGTCGGCATTTCCATAAAACTTTTATATATATGTGTGTCTCTCTGCAAAGGGGAGATGTGATATAGTGGGCGGTCGATGTTTTGTGCGTGGGTGCGGAACTGGGAACCAATCGAATTCGCTCGGTTGATGATAGGGAGAGTTTGCTAGTATATTATCCTATGTAGTTTCGTGTCTCAAGGGTCCTTTAGAACAGCAGCTATGCCTGTACATACATATATACTTTTTGCTATAACTCTACGTGTTATATATATATTTGACAACGAAACTTCTACAAGGAATAATAAATATATATATTCGCATTTGCATGCAGTGCTGTCGGCACTGAAAGTAGATTAAACATCTTTTTGGCAATCTATTTGGTACACCTACGAATGTCGTTAGGGAAAGTATATATAAATAGCTGACTCCTTACTAGAACACGCACGAGTTTGAGCGCATATATAGGTCACACATGTCGTACACACATACATACACTCAAGCAAGGACCCTATGTAATCAGACCGAGAGAGAACCGGATTTCACTTTCGACTATACTAATAACACGTCCGTCTTTTTTTTTGCAGCCAGTGTAATAGATTCTCTTTTCGAGCAAAAAAAAATCTACGTATCCCAGTTACTCGCGGTACCGTGTGCTATGTGAATGAGATTTTAGATAAGACGTGTGTATAACGATGTGCGTCTGTTTACGTATGTATCTCGGCAGTGAATAATAAAATTAAATTTACACCCGATTTTTTTTTCTTCATCGACAGACGGAGGCGTGCCGTCGGTGCTTCAAGAGGTAAAGGTGCCGATTATGGAGAACGCAGTGTGCCAAGACATGTTCCGCGTTGCTGGCCATTCGAAACTCATCCTCGATAGCTTTATGTGCGCCGGCTACGCAAACGGACAGAAGGATTCATGCGAGGTATGTTTATATACGTGTATATACTATAGCAGTATAAATATATTCTTTCTCTCTCTCTCTCTCTCTTTTTATGCTACGGAGTCGATTATATTTTAATGATAGGCTATATAATATACTTCTTTTATATTCGGTTATTCGTTTAACAAATAATCATTTTAAAAGTTTTTCTTTTCTTTTTAATTCGTGAAAAGAATGACTAATGATATTGTTATTGTAAGGATTTGTCTGTAATATGATTAAATTACAGTGTTCACATATATAAACGCACGGTTCATTACAATAACGAATGTATATAGCTTGAAAAGAAGCCAAGCAAAGTACCAATATATTGGCAACGGATTTTTTTTTTCTTTTTTTCTTTTTTTTTTCATCGAATCACCATTTCTCTCGGACGGATGCATGCACATACATGTATATCCGTTATCCCGAGTCGCGATTATAACGGGCACCCATGTGTTCCACTATTTCACTGCTCGAAACGATCTTTTCCGGTATTGGGGTTACGAAGTTTACTGATTTAAATTTAACCTACTTTAATAACGTACTTACAAGAACAAATTGCGCGTAAATGTTATGTAATTGTCAGTGTACATTAGAAATCGTTCTAATTTAAACATTTTACAAGTACCTTGTTCTTTTTTTTTAATCGATCGATCGTATTTTTGCAAAAAATACTGTCACTATTTTAAATTAATTGATTGATATAAAAAATATAATGTAGCTATCTAAAATTATGTTTACGTCACGATAAATCATTGCGTCCATCACGAAATGTTCAAACCTCTCTACTTTGATAAACCCACAAAATTATAAAATTAAGCAATCACGCGCAATCTCAATTCCAAATCAAACAATCAATTATCTTCAATTATTTTCATCTCTCGCATATACATAGCATTATAATCAAACCTCAACGTAACATTCCATATGCAAATTAAACAAAAAATCAACTCTCATATCTATACATTTCCGTTTTAATTACAGGGCGACAGTGGCGGTCCGTTGACCATACAGCGTAGCGACGGTCGTTGGGTCCTAGTGGGCACCGTTTCTCACGGCATCAAGTGCGCGGCACCTTACCTACCTGGCGTCTACATGAGAACCACTTACTTCAAGCCCTGGCTACACAGCATCACAGGCGTCTAATGCTTCGAGGAACAAAGATGCGGAGAAAAGTAACAGCCACGCGCGCGCGTTGGGCGGGGATTTACATATATATATATATATATATATATATATTTATATATATACGTATTAACGAAGTGTGAAACACGTGTGCCACTTGTATAAATTGTACAAAGAGACGATTATTAATTTATTTATTTTATCTATTTTCTTTTGCTTTCGACGACGACGACGATGATTGAGCTTCGCTAAAAGTTTAAAATAACGCAACGATCGGAGGATTCAATCTGCACTGGAGGAAATATTGTTATATGATGATGATATTGTTTGGATAAGAGATGGCTTGGCCGAGCCGTGACATTGTCGCAATACACATATATGTACCAATAATACATTTCTCGCAGCGATAGTTTTTATATTACATTGATATTAAAGCTTAGTAATTTATTTATTTATTTAAGTATTGAGATTATATTTATATATATATATATATTTACGACATTGTGAAATTATATGAACGGTTGCCAAATTTTCTTTTAAGTCTCGTCCACGTTCCTTTGGTCGCTCGAACGATGGATATATGAAAACTTTTAAATAGTAATTCTTTTTAAAGCAATATATTAATATATATATATATTTATTTTGTTGATTTTTATATATAGACGTTGATGCAACGACGTATGTGTTGAACTTTGTTGATAAATTTGACATTTTTTGTTTA
The DNA here is from genome assembly GCA_035583055.1 of Torymus tubicola. Lineage (NCBI taxonomy): Eukaryota > Metazoa > Arthropoda > Insecta > Hymenoptera > Torymidae > Torymus > Torymus tubicola. The sequence goes on from JAWWEQ010005679.1 coordinate 35,716, forward strand.
TCTATATACTTAGTCGATATATAAACGTAGACATAATAAGTATTGAAATAAAAATTGGGCAAAAACGTACGTTTGTTTAAATACATTCATTCGATTAAATAACACACGTTTGTTTCAGTACATTGTTTAAATTGCGTCATAAATGTGTTTGTCTGCGTCTGTGTATGTATGTATGTATGCATATATATACTTTAAAAAAAAATCAATATCTTTAATGATTTGAAATCTTGGAAGACTTAATTATGCAGAATTTCTAAAATAAAAAGAGATATAAAGTAATAAGGAATAACCATGGTGCAATTACGTGGTGTGAGTGTTATTTTAATTGAAATTTCACGAGAATCCAATTAGAATAGATTAAAAGTAAACTTTATCTCATTTTACTTTTACAGAGAAAAGTGACAAAGTAAGCTTTTAGTTAAACATTACAATGAAATTTAATATAATAAAATATATAAATTAGAATTTTATAATATAATACCTTAATTACAATTGTTCATAAAAAATTTAAATAATTTTTAATTCTGCTCCTTTTAATTAATATCGTTTAAGCGAAATCGATTAGAGCTATATAGAAACGATTTGAAAAAAAATTAAAAGTATAATAATGAGATTTCCAGATTTCAAAGCATTGAAAATATACATATAATTGATTTGTATTGTAAAATTATTATTATTTATAAAAATTGTTCATAGTTACTGTCATGATAATCAGCACATTGTGCTTTGCTTGTATATAAAAAAAAAACATGTTTGCTAACTTTTAATTATTTATGATAGAATAACACAAGTTTTATATTTATTTCATTTTTCATTGTTATTTATTGATTAAACCTATTTTTATACGAAAAAAAATATAACAACGTGATACTTTCCTTTCATGCCCCACCTTAAAAATTTATTGATTGGGTAAAGATTTTTAACTATAATCTTAGATAGAATCGCTTATCTACATCACTTTTCCGCAGAAAAATACAAACCAGCATGCCAAAGTTATAAATAAAGATATTGGAGGTGATGTAAAGCCATAAAACTTCCTCCATCTCAGACGCTCATTATCTCACTTAAAAAAGCTCTCACAACTTCCTTTAAAAAAAAAATGAAATGCTCGTTTGAAAGAAACCCTTGAGATGAATAATGAAGCAAAAGAAGAAAAAAAATTACAAAAGTTATAATCCTTATAGGATACTTTTTATTACAACTCTATATATCAACCTTTCTTACTATTATATCATTACCTCAATAATATGTAATACTTTACGGTTCACTTAGCAATAATCCTCACAGCTGTTTATATATAAACCATATATAGATCTCGCATTATGCACGACAACAAAGTAACATATATAAATAAACATCACAGCTCGTATAGTAAAACTATCGATTAGCCATATACATTGTTACCTTATACATACATATATATACAATATATACATAGAAAGATATATATATATAATACGCGAACAGATATACGTAGAATTAATGTGTGTATATGTGTGGTGCAGAAAAGAACACTGCGGGAGCGCGAGAAAGAGAAAGAGAGAGAATTCAACAGGAAGCTCTCGGATCAATACGCCTGGTGCGTGGAGATGTTGACCCTGTAGATAAAGGCGGAGTGAGGTGAGGTGAGGTGAGGTATGTATGTGTATGTATGCTTTAAATACGTGGCAGGTGTGCAAACGTCATCATCTTCAATCTAATAGACGTAAGAGCCGCTTATATATATATATATATAATACGAGAGAGGATGAAAAACGACGCGGCGACGCTATTAATTTACCTCTCGTCATTGATAAACTCGCGCGCGCGACGCTATGTATCATTTATTAACCGTAATTGCAGCACTTTTCTCTATTATTTATTTAGTTTTTCCCGTTAATTGAAATTTATTCTTTAATATATATATATACGTATATAGATTGGTTTGCTGAATGGCGAGGTATAATATATAGTACGTAGAAAAAATTAATTTGTAATAAGAGTGCACACGCTCTCTACTTTGTAACTTATTTTAATTGAGCACGCAATATATATCGATTGTTAGTTTTCTAGATGCCTCCCCCCTTCCCCCCTGCTGTGTGTTATTTTTACGTGCCGTGTGTATATACACACTGTTTGGGAAATTTTCATATCGCAACATAATATTAGTTACCCTTATACGTAACACAACAGCAATAAAAATCAGTTAAAAATACGCTGTACGCTATAATGTAGAGTAAACATTCGCATAATATTCCTTCTCTCACTCTGTTTTTTTTTTTTATCAATACGAATCATGATCTATGGTTTAGATTATCATCTTAACCGCCGCACACAATCGTTCGAGAATTTGTACCTCGTATAAAGAAATAATCGGCCGCAACCGTTTTATACTTTTAACATCCCTTACATCCCCAACAGAACACGAGCTTTCAAGCTTGAACTTTATTCTCTTCTTTCATCAATTCTCACCAGTCTTCATTCATCATCCCCCTACCACATATATATATACTACACCCGTTTACCCGCAGCGCGCTTTTTTCTCTCTCTCTCCCCGATGCTTTTCTCACACCTACGCAACGACGACTAATATACCAGCAGCATGTATTCTTCGAGAATCGATCTTGGGTATCCTTCCGGGCATTAATAATTCATAAGCGCGCGCGCACACGCGAAGATCAGAACGACAAGACTGTAGATTCGTTCTCTCGCTGTATGTATATATGTGTGAAAATCAAAGTCGCGCGTATAGAGCTGAAAAAGAAGAAGAGAAGAAAAAGAAAAAAAAGAGAGCAGAGAACACGCACGTAGGGCACACCTACGTCTCTCTCTCTCTCTTTTCTCTGCACAGGTACATATATATATACGCAAAGTTCCGTCAACGCATGCGTCGTAAATTCCGCGCTTGCTCGTTCCCTCCCTCTTCCGCACCCTCCTCAGTTCGCGCTGCGCCAGAGAGGATATAGATCGAGCCGCGCGCGCGGACAGAGACGACACCAGCACAGCAGAGCTCCTTCTTCGCTTGCCACCACCACACCACTATAACCATCGCCACTGTCAGAGGAACTTGTTGAGCAGTAGTAGAAGCAGCAGAACTTCCTGAGGATTTGATTATAGGACGTACCTGCGTGTGAAAAAAAAAGAAAAGGAATCAAAGGGTAGGGGAGAAGGGTTCTCGAAGAATACTGCTGTACTATAAAACTACCCACCTGGTCCGGGGGCAGAAGGTGCGAGTCGTGATCGTAAGTAGATTTGCGGAATGATTTTATTTATTAGATTTGGATTTTCTATGTATATATGTATGTATATAACGAGATTTTATATAGTTTCTGGGGTAATCGAGTGTAACGCGCGTAAGGTTTTTCTTACCCTACCTGTAAGTTCACGGCGAATGTGGTATTAGAAAATTGCGAAACATATAAAATAATCGATTACCTGCGGTACCCCCCGAGAGAGAGAGAGAGAGTATGACGTCGATTCGAAGGTGTAGCTGGGGAATCCCTGAAATAACATGGTGTCTGCGTGTGTGTGTTCTCGAATCTTGTGCGCCGTCGTCGACTATTTTTATAGTGCGATAAAAAGGGTTGGTTTAACTATTTTTTTACTTTTTTCTTTTTTTAAACGAAAAATTTTCTTTTCTTTATTGGATAAAACTTTTTTTTTCTTGGTTTTATCTTTTTGGGAGATATTATACGGTGAAGGACAAGTACTGAAAAGTTAATCCCGGGATTAATGATGTGCTAAAACCATAATCGCTCGGGTGATAATGAGTGATGGACAATTAATTAATGTACCACCGGATTATTAAATATGGAGCATCATTATACGTATAAAGCAATATTTAGGATCGTAATAACCTGATGACCCATTAAACCGTGAACTCAGCATATAATAATTATTACATTTTGATGAATGTTCTTATGGATGAAAGTAATTTTTGTGTGGCATGTGATTTTTCTTATACGCGTATAAAACAGAGAATTTATTTGCTTAAGCGTTCTTTAATAGCGATGATTTTTTCATGAGATAAGCCCTACAATCAGAAAGGTTGTATGTATGTTAATAAATATTCTAATACCCAGTCCTGATTGAGTGAGGTATCTCTGTCTTATAAAAAATTCATCGAATTACAGTATAGCGGCTATACCGTCTCTTCTTTCAGCGGATTTCAAATATTTATGTATTTCTACCCAATTTGCTTCGAAATCTAGAAAAAAAAAAAAGAAACGTATAAATCTTGTTGTTGGCGAGATTACTTCAGAATAATATTAGTACAAAAATTGTAAAAATCTTATTTCGAGTTATTATAAAATCAAGTTTATATCAAATTTTTGGAAAAATGAATTTGTACGTGAACTTTTCGTAACGAAGAAATATTAGTAAAATCTTACCAAGACCAATGAATGTGGAAATACTTATATTTGCCGTTACTAAAAATAGTAGTAAAAATATTATGTATTTTTAAATCTAATAATACCGTACTTCCCATTCTGATGATTCAGTATAGTATTTTAGAATCAAAACAGACACGTACTATCCCAGGCTATGACGCACGACTATATCTAATAATAATTTTAAATTATAATTTTAAAAAATAATCAAATTATCAATACACAAACGTATATAAGATGAAAAAGCCGGTATGAAAATATTTTCAATTTCTATACTTTGTATATTTTTAGTTTAATCAGCGGCATAATGTTCATTATATAGAAAGTTTTTTCAAACACGCGAATAACTATTATTATTTCAACTATATAGATCGTAAAATTTCAATAACAATAAAAACTACTCTAAACAGATTAAAATAAATAGCTCAACTATTAAAATATTCATACTCTAATTTACATTGCAAAAATCGGATACTAATTATACACCTGGCTCACATTCCCTCTCGCTCTTGCATGTATATATATATAACGTTCGTGTAACGTTTCAACTGGAAAAAGCTATACATAAAAATCAGCCCCATTTGCATGGCTTACATATGCAAATGAAAGCTTTATAATAAAACGTAAATGTACAACGACAATAGCCGTAGTTTAAACCATTAATCTATTAAATTCCTCCGCATATATATCTCTTCTTCTTCTTCTTCTTCCAGATAATTAACCCTTTGAAAGTATAATATACAGAGACAATTCTGTATATATATACGTATAATATTTCAATTTGAAATAAAGGAATATAACCGCACTTATACGCCAAAGATAATGAAGATGTACGCGATAATGGCTCTAATTGCTCTTACGAGCAGCGTGAGCAACGTTAACGCCTGGGGTGGCCTCTTCAATCGTTTCAGCCCGGAGATGCTTTCCAATATGGGCTACGGCGGTCACGGGGGATACTTAGGCAGAACGTCAGCTTTCCTTCAGGTATACTACTACTACTACTATATCTCATAATGTTACAACACAACCCAACCCCTATGATGTATATGCGCGCCATTTTGAATGCTTTATACCGCGTTGACGTCACTTTATATATACATATATATGTATAAAAGCTTTCGAAATATACGTGATTCTGCATAAGTTGACGTGAAAAAAAAGATTGAAATAGGCCATAAATCACTAGAGCTTTTGAATCCTTCGTATATATATCAGAGAACATTTTATTACGCATCGCCACCCCCTATACATATAACTTTTCAAATTTGTCAGCCATTTCACGATACCGTACAGTGTTAACGAGACTTTTATCCGGTTACATTCAAAGCCCTTCGTGACTGTTCAAAAGTATACCCCATATATATTAAAAACCATCGTAAAAAATCAAATCTGCTGTGTAATACATATACATAACGCGATCGTCAATTGGAAATATACACTGACTGCACAATATTGCAGCATGGCGGTTCCTTCAGTGACAATGGTCTCGACGACGGTTCCGAGGATCCGTGCTACGAGAGGCGATGCAACAGCAACGAGGATTGCTGTCCTAGTTCTGTATGCATGAACCCTGGCGGAGGTAAACTATATACCAATTACATTCTAAACTTGTCACATAGCTCGAATATTTAACGATCTCTTCTTTTCCTCCTTATTTTTTTCTTCCTTCCTTTTTATACGTTAACTTGTAGAATGGCCGGAGGGACGTTGCATGTTCATTTACGGACTAAAACAGGGCGAGCTGTGCAGAAGGGACAACGATTGCGAGACAGGTCTCATCTGCGCGGAAGTCGCCGGTAGCGACAGCTTCTCGTGCCAACCCCCTGTCACATCTAACAAGCAATACAGTAAGTATATATATATATATACGATTTCCCATTAACTTTTTAACGCTTTCTATATAAAAAAGTTTATATACGCTTTTCCCCCGTCCCCTGACGTCGGTTTTTTTTTGCTATATACGTGAACTTCATTGTACAGGAATTATATAGCCTTGACCTAAACGTAAATAAGTGATGTAATTATAACAACCAGATATATATATATATATATATATGCGGTCAGCTGTATAACCGCGCCTAGCGCGCATTTCTTATTCCATTTTCTATCTCGGGGGTAGTATAATTTTATCTCTGTATATAATGAAGAACCATTGCTAACTTTCCACACTAAAAGTAGTTTTAAGTGGTATACGTACACGGGAAATGTGTAATGGCGCGGTCACATTGACGTGTACATATATACGTGTATAAATGTTGCAAATTCAGAGCTACATGTTAACGAGAAAATGGAATTCTTAAAGGAACAATATAACATGCGTGCTAGAAATACGCAGGCGCAGTAGTAGTATTGTTAGCCAAGGGTCGTGTGTCGCGCTTTACGGGTGAATGAGGCGCCATTTCATTGCTCGTGGCACATGCTCATACTAGCGCAAAGTCGCTATGCGCGCGAATATGCTTCATTCATGATGATGTTCATGGCTGTAATTGAAACTATTTTTAATTTTATTTTCGTATAATCTTATATTATATCCAAGCGAACTGTTTTATTTTTCTTTTAAATAAATTCATATATACGATTGTATGTGATTGTATTACCATGATTTACACTTATTTTGATCTTTCAGGCGAACAGTGTAGTATGTCAAGTGAATGTGATATCAGCCGTGGCCTGTGCTGTCAGTTACTGCGAAGGCATCGTCAAACTCCAAGGAAGGTAAGAAACACATGTACATCATCATCTCACGTAGTATTCATAAAAATTATAAACACTTGGGCGATGCTAATTTTAAACTTTTTTAATGATTTTTCAGATGTGCTCGTACTTCAAGGATCCGCTGGTCTGCATCGGCCCGGTAGCTGCTGACCAGGTGAAACAGATAATCCAGTATACGTCGGGTGAGAAGCGAATCACCGGCAAGAACAATCGACTCTACAAGCGAGGATTCGCTTAAAGTATCTTCCTTTCGCCCTATATCCACTTTCCTCCCTATATACTTTAAGCATTTATTTTTGCTCGATGATCACACATCGAGTTGTTAATATCAATCCTTATTATATAGCTAGTAGTCGCAGAATATAACACAGCTCAACGTCGTGGCCCAATCACTGTAAAGTCAACTCGTTCGTTATCGTGCCATGTAGTCAAGCATAAAAAAATGAGCTATATATGCGTCAAAAACAAAAAAAAATAAATGATTAACGAAGAAGTTGAATTTACAGTGGGAAATCCTTTGATGATTTGAAAAAAAGATAAAATATTGGGAATAACTTTCTATAAATGACACGTACCCTAGAGTTTATTTGATAGTTATACAACTTTCAATTCTAAAGATTATAACTTCAGACGAGATATTTTTATTGCTCCATTAAGTGGAATCAAATAATCGTTGCGTAGGTATACTTATAGAATAATTTTAATATATGTAAAACTTCTTTCCTATAATTGCTCTAAAAGTAACCAAGTTCGTGGAATATTGTACCGCAGCTAAAAGAAAAAAAGTAGGTCTGTACCAAAAATTGAGTTGTTAATGAGTTACTATTAATGGAAAAAAAGAACGGTATACGGGATGCTGAACAAAATTGTTATGGAAATGATGACGTGGGTTCTTAAATTTCTTTCCTTCAAGACGGTATATGACATGAGTTATAAATGAAGGAGCAATTAACCTTTTTCAATATTCAACAATATTTATCGTTTGATTTTTTGAAGGATTTCTTGAATTTTGTACTCGCGTGTTTTAAAATATCTCATGGATTGAGAATATACGGCGCAGAGTGTATAACGTTAAAAACGAGGAAGTAGAATTTTTGTCAATTATTTCCCTTGATTTCTTATATTATTGTCAAAGTAAGTCTGAAAAATTGAAAGTATATGCGGATAATTCGGCAAGACTTATAAAATAAAAAACTAAATGAAAGTTTATCATATATATTGCGACTGAATGAAACGATACATATCAAGATTTGTGCATTAATCTTTAAGATTATAGTAGATTAGAATATATAGACTATTATAGATTCAATTGAAGAACATATCAATTAAAGTGATTCATGAATGCACAAACTGCAGAGACGTTTTGTCGAAAGTATATCATATATATATATATATATATAGAGTTCTTTTCTGATAAAATTAATGAAGACGTTGGAGTGATAAGAAAACAGCCTTATGAGTTGTAGCTAATATGGCACGGAAATGTAATTTACATGGTAAGTACATAATCTCTGATAGTCTTCTTTAACGATATATTGCGCAAATATTGGCAAACGTCTAGAATTATATAATTTTTAGAAAACGCTTGAAAGTGTTTATTCACGATTTAGTTACGAAATAAGAAATATTGGAATAGACAAACACTGATGGAAAAATATGAATTATGGTCGATTTGTCGAAATAAAGGTGAAGTGAATAATCCTTTATCGTACTTTTTAAAACAAGAATATTTTGATCAGTCAAATGCAGTTATGAATTTTAAATTCGATTATTTTCAACGAAATCATGTAATATTTTAATTTGGTCACCTGTTACGGTATTGCTCTAAACGGTTTCAAATTGTCACTAATGTGATGTAACTTTATGAATGGTATACTGTATAATAATTGAGTGTCAACTAAATGTCAAACTTACAGTAAGAACCTGTGTCGTGCAAAAGCTCAGTTGCATCAAAGTTTTTTTCCTGGCAACTGAGGTATTACATAATTCAAAAGTTAGAATGACGTAACGTAGACAAAATGTCAATAACTATTATTTATATAAAAAAAAGACGTAAAATTAGAAAAAAAATGTTACATTGAGAATACTACAAATTGCAAGAATTGTATAAATTCTTAGAATTTATAAGAAAATATTTTAAATGAGTCGGTCCAAATTAACAAAAGACTTTGATGCAAACAGAATCTTTAAGCTATAAAATGAAATTATAGTTGTCTGTGAGTTTTAAAAATTAAGAAATACATGTTGATAATGAAAGTTAAAGAAAATTAATTCTCAAATATTTTTTTTCGTATTGTACGCCAATTATTTATGAGATCATTCATAACAGTACCAACGAGATCTTATTTCTTACTGACAAAACGGTTGCCTTATTTTTTAATACAAAGAGTAACATACAAACATTGAAATTTCAAAACTAAAAACTTAATGATAAAAATTGCCAGTATTTCTTATTTTACAACTAAAATATATTTGTAAGTATTTTGATGTATGCACCAATATAAAATTTGTTGAAAAACATTGAGTAAATTAATATTATAATGCAGTGAAAACTTTATAAACATCAAAGCTTATTGAAAGTAAAAGAAAAATATTATAATAAGTAAACATTAAACCGTCTGCAGTCAATTTGCGTCTATTTAAGCTGTCAAATTATGCACGAAGTATTTAAATTTGATATTTTTTAAGTGTTGTGCGCAGAAATGTTGAATCTATCTCTATTTCTCTCGCTATAAATCTGCACTTTTTACTAGCGTACTTTTTTTTTAATGTAACTTAAAAAACTGCAGCATTATTCTTTAATTGGGAAAAGTTGCATCGACTAGGGCTTCCTACAATTATTTTCTGGTATTAATTAACAGAAAATTTATTCCTTTCGTTTTTACATTTTTAAACATTTTTGGGCATTATCGGTTAATATAACTATTTTGATATATTAAATTATAAAGTATTGCCTTTATCATGAGATAAAGTTACAAAATATTTTAATTTAAATAGAACAAAAATGATGACAAAGAAAAATTTAACAATGGTATATCAATATTATAGCAATATTTATGATTACTTTCAATGAATTGAGTACAATGTTCTAAAGTTTTTAAAATAAAAATAACTATGCAATTTGAAAGAAAATGAAGCGAAATGTAAAAATTAAAGCCATTCAGGCACGAAAAGCAATACGAGAAGACACCATACGATCACGAATATTTTTATTCGTGTATAAAATGTCTATTGATGTTACAAAATTAACTTGTATTAAAAATTAATTCTACATAGAAATGAAATATGTAGGTTGAGATCTAAGTCTTCCTATTACGAAATGATGGCGTAAAAAATGAATCCTACCTAGTCCTCGTTGAAATATTTCATAAAAGAGGAAGTGTTTCAATAATTCAAGAAAGCGTCAAAATCAAAGTATATAAATATCAAAATATATAAGAAAAAAAGTATTTCATCAAGTTATGAATACAAAAAACTTATGTGTTAAATACAAATGTATTTAACTACATAGTAAGAATTACATTGAAACATTTATAAATATTGCTATATCATATTGCTATATCAAGTATTAAAAGAAAAAATTATTTTATTATTCATTTGCTGCAAGAAAGGTACCTTACAATAGCAAGTTTACGAAATTTATAATATATAAAAGAGGGCGTTAAAATGTATAAAAAAGAGGCGTAATAACTGTTGCATTAAGATGAACATTCTATGACAAAATTATATTTTTATCTCCAAGCATTATAATATATGCGTGTTACAGCTATAATGTTTACCTGTGGAAAGTATTTAACGCACTCATATACAAAAAAAGATCATAATATGAAGAAGTATAATATATTTTTTTAGGACGCTCTACCATTCATATATATATACATATAAATATATATTACAATTTTTCATAACATATCAATGACATATCACGAGGCCTATGTGTCAAAGTCGTCGCAATGAATTAATTTTCGAATATACTATTCTTTTTTTGAAAAAAAAAGCGTTATACTGTAACAGTTTATAAACGATAAATAGTATTGTTATCATTAGATAATATTTATATATAAATTGTTTCCTTAAAATTCACGTTTCTTTATTAAAATGAAAATCTATTTAAGCAATCGAGTGTTGGACAAAAATATTGGTTTTAAAAAGGATTGTTTGTATTTTATAAATTAATTTTTTAACCGTTAACTATTCTAACTTAATGAAAAGTTTGAAAAAGGCCTTTGGTAAGTAACGATTATACATTTCGAAAAATGATATTGCTTATGAAAAAATAAAATTGCCGAAAGAACTCTTATTCGATTTTCATGCGACACTATATATAATTTCTTAAGCAGTTCAAATTTACTATACGCAAGTTCGCGCAAAAATATATTAATATTAAGAAATGAATTTTTAAAACTTTATGTAAAATAAGTAGTTGAATTTCAATGTAACAACATCATAATTTATTTAAATGAGTTAATGTTATAGTTATTTATTATTGTAAGAATATAGATATACTTTATTTCTATAATATATTTATAACTTTAAAATAAAATAAAAAACCACGATTAAGACTTAATCCTCGGATTAATGCAAACATATCATAGTGTGTAAGAATTCTTAACTGTTAAGTGATGATCACGGAGAAAGTATTTACATGAAAGTGAAAAGCGTTTTTGAGTATTATCTATTTATTGTAAGAAACATTGTTTTCTATCGTATTTTTGTTATCAGTTATTAAAAGCTTTAACAATTGTAAGATCAATTAGTTAATCTTAATTCTTCTTATAATCGAAACTCAGCTTTACTACAAATATATAATTGAAACGGTATACTATTATGCTTTGTATGCTAAGTACCTTGTATAATTTTAATGTACTTTTTATTAAAAACTAAGACTTTTCGAAAATATCTACGACGGTAATTGATTCCCACTATTGCATATATGTATCTAGCTATATGTGTAGTATTCGCAATTAAATTGTATTCAAAAAAGTCTAATTATATGTGAATATACATTTTAATCTTATGTATATTTTAATGTTTTATTATTAATTTTCTTCCCTTTCCCATTTCAAAAATACATAAGAAAGACTAGTGCATCGCGACGATTTGTAGAAAAAATCGGGATTTTAAAAACTTTAAATAGCCGCAACGTAACTCTGACTCTCTATCCGTTTTCAACCCTTGTATAATGTCTTTTAAAACCGTAGTTGATAAATTCAATAGTGATAAAAATTTAAATAATAATAAAAATCGTAACAATAAAAGTAAATACAATGTGCTTCATAGAGTCTGAAATTATTACTACGAGAATTTCATGTATCATTCTGTGGCTCCGAGGCATAACGACATAAGTCCATTTTTTTTTTTTTTTTTTTTTAATCGGGAAAACCTTGAATTTTGTATCTTTAAATGGGTCTTTTTCATTTAAAATTGTCAGTAGTAGCTAAAATATTGCCTTAAAGCTACGATATACGGAAAACGTAACAACATAAAGTCCATTTTCCAAATTTAGTGCGCGGCATAACAACATAAGTCCAGCACTGATTTATATTACCCAACCAAATTGAATATAAAAATTATTTTATATAGAAATAAAAAAAATTGCTTTTTAATTTATCGTGAATTCAAGTTGTATTCAAGTTGTATTATTTTTAACATAATTATTTGTTGATTAATTGTTAATTTTGATCCGAATTCATAATTAAATTAACGAAAATGATCGAAAAATAAACGAGAACAGGAGTATTAGGTAAGTCCAAGTTCCCGGCATAACGACATAACTTCATACTTTTCCGAATTTTCACTAAGGGGAAATTGCATAACCTGGTCATACCACCGTGTAAATATTTGTTTTAAATGTGTTAATTGATTAGTACAGTATCGCGGTCTATCTTGTTTATTCCGATCTTACGAATAAGTTTGAACATTGAAACCCATTTTTCTCAGAAACTCAAAAAGTGGACTTATGTGGTTATGGCTCGAAGCCATAGCATTTTACTACTTGGTAATTTAAAATATTAGTTTTATCAAAATATATAAATGAATTAAAAAATGATTTAATGATAAAAATGATCAAATCAGCATTACCCTTATAATTCTATTTATTGTTATAACAATAAACAAAATTAATTAAATCTAATTTTTAGTGAAATAATTATATAATTATTAAAATACAAATGACTGTTAGTAATAACTTTTATTATTATTTACATATATTCATTCTCCTAACAAAATAGAGATAAACAATATTTTTGAATAAGTAAAATTTTTATCAAATTATTAACATGTCAGGACATATAATTAACACCTATTTACAGGATTTGCCATTTCAGCTTGATAACTGCCATGTAATCAAGCATTCTGCATCCATAAAAGCCTTCTTAGCTACGTTTTCGGGGATTGTGGTTGTCCACCTTTGTCGGCAGAACTTGGATTTCCATAAGTTGGCCTAAGTTGTTTAGATCTGAGTGCTTGTTCTAGCTAGCAGTAATGAACATAAAATTTTGTCAAACAAGACTTTATCATACTTAAAAATAATGAGAAATTCTTCAACTAGGATATGGTCTAGTTAAAATTATTTTTGAATATATAGTACAAATTATGTAAAAACTAGTTTTTAGTTTTATCAAATAGCCATTAAAGATATAAACATATAATAAATTTATTGTTTACTGCTTATCATATGGTATATGTTATATGTAAGAATTATTTTCAAAATTCTTCCTAGACAATATCCCAATGGTTAAAAGTAATTTTACAAAAACTACTAATTTCTACGCTTTATTTTAAATGTAACCTACATAAGATTTTTTAGGTAGACCACAGTAGGTGTAAGCATGAAAAAAATATTCTATTTTAGGAATTATTATAGCACAAAAGATAGGTATGTGTATAAAATGCACATCATTTTAAATCACATATTTTTATAATTAATATCACTGACCTTAACATGCTTTGTAAATTTCAAATAACCCCATCTATTAAGGTATCTAATACACATAGTTGTTCCTCCTACAACAAATTTAAAATTTCAGCAGTTGTTTCTAACAAATAAAATCATACTAAAGATATTTTGAAAACTTACCAACAGTAATCGTGTACCTAATTGGAGTGAATATTTTGTATAAAGCATACACAAATGCCCAATGACCAGCACTGGATTTTCGCAGTGTCTCTAAGTATTGTTCACTTACATTTAAGGATTCAAGTATTCCTACAATATCAACACCACTAAAACAAACATTATCTTATAATTTCAAATATTTAAAATTTTTAATGTTCAAAAGATAACATACTTTTTAATAGCAACATAAAATATAGATACCCAACCGATGGAGGTAACAACATGTACTGGAATCAAAATATACCAATAATCTTTTGTCAGTTGTTTCATCTTTTGGAAAATTGAAGGTTTCTCTGCCACTGGTGTTTCAGTGCAATCTTTATTTGGTAATTCAGACTTTGTAGTAGCATCAGCCGTAGGAGCACTGGGTTTTGATGTTGTACTATATCGCCCAATATCCATACATAACATATTTGACTTAAGTACTTTAGCATGTTGATTATTCGATATATGACTGTTAGCTGACTGATGCAGACAACTCAAATGTCTCTCTAATGATCAAAACACATGAAAATATAAACTTTATTCTGATGATACAATTAATATTGATTTATACTGAGAGTGTAACCAACCTAAGTGTTGAAAATGTCGATGCAAAACGACACTTTGAGGCTTATATAAAAAAGATGGTAATTTAAAAACGAAAGGAGACGTTCTAGGCATTAAAATGCAAGAGTATTTTATTCCTTTTCCTAGAACTAGATCCATTTTTAAAAAAAAGCCGCCCGCTTCTGAATATATATAACCTTCAAATACAGCACATAACCAAAAACGAGAAATATTCGTAGAAGATACTTAAATTGGATTAATTAAAAATATTGATTACTATGTTTCTGTTATGATAAATATAATACAAATGAGTATACTTAAAAGAACATTGTTACAAAAATGTTTTTATACGTCTCGAACATCTTAACGCGACTCGACTGCGCAAGTGCTGGAAGACGCAAGTGCGCAAGATAAATATATATACCTATAGGATGGGGCTTGTTTGTGAATTTTAACTATATACACAGACACATTCGTAATTTAAGCCCACACGGATATGCACCAACTATATACCTATATGAACCAGTGTTCACAATTCAAGAATTCGGCGATCAGGAATTGCAAAATGAGCACGAAGAAAAGTTTTAAACACGCGAGAAATTCAAAGAATAAAATTTAATTTATATTTGCATCAGTTGTAAAACTTATTTGCAAGTCGATTTACTGAGCTCATTACAATATTTCGGACAGATTACAATTTCACATATAAGGATTATCATAAATACTGATCTAAAGTTGTAGTTTTGTAAAACATTCGATATTGACATGTTCAAAGCAACAATTCATATTTCGTATTATTACATAATTTTACGATAAATTTTTACGATAAAATTACGTATAATCATTTTATGTACCTAAACATAAACATTATATACTAAATACTTACCCATATTTCATTTTACATAAGTATACCGTTGACAATGTGCATTAACAATGATATTTGATATCAAGTGAATAAGAAGTTAACAAAAATTGCATTTATAACAGCGTGATCAATCAACTCAATCATACTTCCCGCAATTACGCGTAAAATATCTCGCATCCTTGTCTATTGAACTTTCAAGAATCGTGAAACAGAATTACAGTGATGTCAATTTCATATTTATACCTACTATCTGTTTCTTACTTGTAGACTTTTTTACTGATTGGCTGCTTTTTTAAACTTAACGAACCAGCGAAGAAGTCTATGAGAAGCATCTGCAGAGGCACAATCATAGTACGAGCATCGAATTCACTTTATGTAGACAGATCCTAAAGCTGCCTCTACACGGCGTGCTGCGAGCCGCGAGCCGCGTTCCCTAGACAAAGACAGATATACGAAATCCTGTA
>JAWWEQ010005689.1:0-51787 GCA_035583055.1 Torymus tubicola
TTCACTATCGCAACTATATCGTTCACCCCCCCCCCCCCCCCGCCCCCCCGCGGTATACGTATGTGTACCGCTCTTCTATTTATAAAAGCCTACTCCTAACAATGATCGCGCGTTCGATCAAACAAACCTCTCTCTCTCTCTCTCTCTACCGGCCAATTTTCATCGACCCCACCCCCTTTTATATATACATATACCAGTAGCATCAGTAGCAATAGCAGTAGTATAGAGCCAATCACGGCGATAGAAATCTTCACCGCTGAATCCGCCACCGGAGAATCATATCCAAGACGGCGACGGCGCCGTCGCTATACCCCGCCATGCAGATCCGCGCGCTATTGGCACGGTCCGAATAGTCGAAAGTCGATTTCAAGAGAGAGAGTAGGTAGCTCTCTCTCTCTCTCTCTCTCTCTCTCTCTCTTCCAACAGCAAAAGCAGCAGTAGCAGACGTCGTCGTCGTCGTCGGCTAGAATTCGGCGTTCAGCCAAACTCTCCCCAGTAGCAGCGCTATATACACAGACATACACGCGCGCGCGCGATCCGATAAGGGCGACTGCAGCCCTTTACGGCTTCGCGGAACGAGACTCGCTGGCCCAGTTTCGTATACGCGCGGATGGTTCTTTTCTTTTTGGATGCCTATGTAAGCTCTATGTATGTGTGTGTGTGTGTGTGTGTGTGTGGATGTGATGTCGTCGTCGTAGTCGGTGGGGAATAATTAGTTTCACCGAGTTATGGAGACGTGTACACGCGCAGGTGACGTGCTGCTGTTGTTGTTGTTGTTCGAGCGGAAGGTGCGGATCGATTGAGGAATGATTTAGGAGTATATAAGCTTAAGGAGAATGGATGCTTCATAGGTATATATGGTTGTGTGTGTTTATGCTATGTGGGGGAGTTTGTATGTGGTTAAATGAACTAACAACGGTATAAATGGTATATATACGAGATGTAGTGCTATACTAGACGCTTTTATACGATACTTAGCCTCGATGGAACGCGAAATATCGGGAGTCTGTCATTAGTTCGAAAAGTTTGCCTGTGTGTGTGTGCGACTGACGGTTGTAGTTTAAAGGTCGCGCCCGACGGTGATGGAATTTTCAATATACTATACGTATATATAATCATTATTTATATAATGTATTATACGCGTGATGAACTTATTCGTCGGGAGAGTTGATTTCTAAATTTAAATTTTCCTTCTACATAAGGTTGCAGGTGACTCGTTAATCCGCACCTGCTGCCGTGTAAATTTATGTAACAATTAACAAACGATTATTCCTTTTTGTTTTTGCACGGAGAAAAATATCGTGACGAAAATTGAAATTATCAAAAGAACTTACCACATAAATTAATCGTAATTTGCTATATAAAACTATATGACATAACTTTTGTGAAAATTCAAGTCCGTTCCACATTTACAGAGACAGTATAAAACCTTTTATATACTGCAAGATTAAGAAAGCAGAACCGCCGACGATGAATTTCTCAGCGAGTTGATAATATTGGCCGAGTATATATCTCGAGGCCATAATTCGCTATGGATTTACGACGCGCGCCTTTATACCCGTCATCGCGATAGAGAGTGAGAGCAAGAGAGAGAGCGAGAGAGAGAGAGAGAGCGCAGATTAAGCGGCTTGTACGTAGTTCTATGTAAATGAAATTAGACTATCACAAAGGCAATTGAGGGGCGCAGTTAAGGCGTTAGTCTCCGCTAGAGCCCCGCCGTGATCTAGAGCTCAGGGACGCACTGCTGGCCACACTACCACTACTATAACCACGTGACATATACCCACACACACACACACACACACACTTCATCTATATATTTTCGATGTTAATGGCGCGTACGCTTGCAAATGTATTTTTACTTTGGTATACTAAATAAGTTGCACGCGGAGAAATAAATTGTCAGATAATTTTGTCGTTCTCTCGCTCCTCGGGGACATCGCTGCTACTGCTGCTGCTGCTGCTGGTTTTATTACTGCGAAAAGTAATTCCTTCTTCATTTGTCAAAAGACGTATATAACCTCAATAGATATATACATATATACTATGATAAAAGGGAGAAAAATCTCTTCTCTCTTTCTCTTGGAGTAAGCTTCTTTACATTATACCTTGTTATTGTGCAAAATAATCTCTTAGAGGGGATTAAAAGCAGCCAAACAAACAAGAAGAAGAAGAGAAAAAGGAAAAAGCGTACGCGGGCGAGTAGTGTATATATATATATATACACACAGATAAGCTCAACCGCGCTTGGTATAATAAAAACCCCGACATATACCTCGTCTTAAACCTCTCATGCGGCCGGAAATTTTCGGGTAAACAAAACATCAGCATATATAACTTCTTCCTCTTCTCCCTTCTTATCTCTTCGCGCGTTCACATTGATATACCCCCATATATATATATATATATATATATATATATATATATAACCACCTGCAATTTAGAACACATTTTGCCCTTAAACACATACCTATTAACAGCGTTCTGCTCGCTTTTACGCATATAAATCTATAATACCCCAAGGTATACGCATGTGTACAAACCTTGGTCCTATATCTACGAATCCTCCGCACGCGTATACATGTGGCTTTCTCATTATCGCGATTGTTCCGCTCCGCACACGCGTGTATATATAGTAATATATATAGATATAGATATATAAGCAAGAGAGAGAGAGCGCAACAATGAGCCGACACAGTTTTCATCGCCGGCTTGCTTGCTTGCTTGCTTGCTCGTACGCGCGGGTAGGCGGAAACACAGGGCCGAAGCGAGCTTTTTCGAGTTCACCGTTTTCTACCGGTCCCTCCGCTATTGTTGTATACTAACGTGTGTGCTATACACGAGCCTACAGAGCACACGTATATACGTATAATACATATACACGTGTAGAGAGAGAGAGCGTTAAAACGGCCAGCGATGCGCACAAAGCTCGGCCTTTTAGAGGCGCACGTAAGTAGAAAAAGACGTTGTCGTATATATATACTCGTAGCCATATCTCTCTCTCTTTCTCTGTGAAGGGACTCGAATATTCCCGAGCGCACGAACCTATATATATATACGTTGTACACGTGCTATCTCGTAGTGACCCCCTTTTTTGTTGCAAAGACAATGGGAACGCGTTGGCGTTGATAAAAAAAAACCGGTGGGGGAGAATTAAAACGGGTTGCCGCGAGAGTGACTGAGAGAGAGAGGGAGAGAGGAAAAAGCGAAAACAGAAGCATAGTGAGAGAGAGAGAGAGAGAGAGAGCGTCGACGAATTTGTGCACGCGCGCGCGCGCGCCTCTTTGACGTCGTCGTCGTCGTCGTTGCTGCTGCTGTAGCTGTATAGCAGCAACTTGTAGTACCCAGCCGCGTGCTTGCGCTTGCGCTGTTTTTAATTAGCGTAATACGCTTTAGAGGTATAGCAGCAGTGGTGACGGTGGGTAGGAGCTAACCCTAGCTAGGAAGCAGCAGCAGGCAGGCAGGCAAGAGAGAAAGAGAGTAACCTTTTTCGAGCGCTCTCTCGGCCTGTTTTGAGGACATTAACAAAACATCGAGGAAACGCTAAACGAGCTTTTCTCTCGCCTCTCCGGTGGCGTTTGTTCGAGTGTAATTCAAACGTTGGAGAGGCGACGACGACGCGCACTCGTCCCGCGTTGTCGAGGATAATCGCCGCGACGTAGTTTATAAACAATGTTTTTTCTTTTTCTTTTTTTTTCTTTCAAGAGGGAATAGGATGATGTGGAGCGAGAGGTTGAGAGATTTGACAAATAGTTAATGTGCGATGTATGGTACAGGTAACCGCGGTTGTGTATTGATATATTATAGTGCTGAATTCGTATGTCTCATTTCTGGTAATAGCAGTAAAAAATTCTAATAAATGTTGGTTTAATTTTTTAATAGCTTGTTTCAAGTATATATTATGTACGCATAAAAAGCTCATCTCTTTTTCGAGAGAGAAAAAGTACGCGTTGCAGTATCATTGCAGATGTGAATAATGAAAACGCCCCTCTTCCCCAAAAAATGAACAAAAATTTCCATCTTGCATATAAACCATCGTAAAATGCTATGTATATATATTTCCGTTTCGCAGAACCAGCACCACTACCAACAAAAAATAAAACTGCGTACACGAAAATAAATCTCGCTTTCGATTACCCTTGGTTTTCCGGCATTCCATTTTCCGTCGGCCCAAATTTGATTACGAGGAATATTAACATCACGCGCCAACCTACGTAACACACATTGTTCCACTCTCTCCCTCTCTTTATCCAACCACAAAATAAAAACTCAACCCTCTTGTACACGCGTGCCGTGAAAAATTGAATAGCTTAAATCTCTCGTATATAAATTCACGCGCGATAATTCGCAGGACCTCTGTGTGCGCATGACGATCGTATATAAAAATCCCTAATATTATTCATTGTTCAACGTAATAACAACACCCTCCTCTCTCTCTCTTCGCCAGCTAATTCTCCCTGCGTTTTATACGGGAGGACTTTTAACTCTGCGCCTGCGTGGATTTATTTTTATTTTTCCATATAACAATGTATACCCGAGGGAGGAAAAGCGCCTCATTGTCTATTAAGGATCGATCGGCCAGGCACCGTGACGAGATAACGCACGCGTCGCGTAATCGAATTGTCGCCGCCACTGCCGCATATATACCGTCACATTCGCGCTGGTGTGTATATATATATGCGTACGCACGATCGAACAAAACACGCGAAATATATAAAAATAAAAAAAAAGAGAATCAGAGTGGTAGCGGTGGTGGTGGTAGTCGAGAAAAAAAAAGACGGAGAAAAAGGCTCGTTTGCCGTGAATAAATGTTGCTGATGCTTATAGCGGTAGTTTTTCGGCTACTTCAAGAACGAGGGGTGATAGCTATTATCACCGTTGTTGAATCTCGGTTGGGAAAAAAAGCGACGGACTAAAGCTGTCAACGGTTCCTGATCTGATATATATATAAAAGCTTGGATTTTTCTTCTCTCAACTGTCTACCTGTCGACGTTAAAGTCCACGCGGCTTTTTTATGTATGTATGTATGATATATACGCGAATATCGAGTGAGAGACACATTATGCTATTAATTATAATGTATGGCATAATTGTAATAGTGCGATGATATATAATACGATACAGTGATCCGTTAATTGACGAAATGAAATATCCCGCACGTACAAAGTGCCGGGGCGGGACACACATCAAAGGGAATATAAATAAGCCGCAGCATAATCATCGCAGTACTGCAGTGTATATATAGCGAGAGAACGTCGCTCGTATTAATTTTTATCGCCATACATAGCCAGCCAATAAAAGCCGCTTTAATCATTTATTCCTCTACATTGCTACTAATTATCACTCACTCGTACAACAATATACCTATACAATTCCGCACGGTCGCATATCCACCGCCGCATTAATTATACCCACTACTAATAAACTTACTCGCGGTCGTTCTATAATAATATACCTATGTATATACCTACACAAATACGTGTTCGAATCCTTTATACACATTTACACTACCCACGTATACGCGAAAAATCTCTCGAACCCCCAGACACTAGCTGTCATCGTATAAGGAAAAAAAAGGAGGCCATCTATCGTAGGAGGTAGCGCGCGTGGTGATATCTTGAGATCAACGTCCTTCTTCTTACCCTGATACGCCCGCGTGTGTGCCAGGAGAAAGAGCAGCAGCAGCGTCGTCGGCTCAGACTCTCTTTCGTATATATATAGGAATGGGGGAAGAAAGCACATCACAATGGCGCGCGGCGCGGCTGCGAAATCGTCTCAACGAGATTCATCCCTACGCTGCTGCTGCTGCTGCTGTGTGCAGTGCCGTCAGCAGGGATCAGTCGTCGTGACAATGACGCCATTCAGCGACAGAGCGCAAATACAAATATATGTGAGGGAAAAAGGGGAGAGGATGTGGAAGGTATATAGGCTTTTTGCACGCATCGGAAAGTCGTAAAGTAAGGGGGTTTTTCGGTTAGTATGTATATATACACACACTCGTAGGTAGTTTGCTATGTATATTACTACTAATATATATATATATATACATGTAAATAAAGGGCTGATTATGATGCACTTTCTCCTTCTCTTTTTTAAGAGTCGTAAAAACTTTTGTTTTTTTATCTCTCACACAGAGTGGTAATGAAAATGACACTGTGATTTATCGGTATGTGTTTTATATATATATATATATATATATATATATATTTTTCAACCCAGTATAATTGTATGCAGGCGCATGTCTGACCTATTCAAATTTTCTCGCAATTGCGCGCGGCACGAGGACCGCCGCGCAAAAATCCCGCCGACTACGTTGAAATTGGCACACACATAACATATACACCACAGCAGCAGCAACAGCAACGCGTGGGGCGACCTTTTTCCCTGAATTTATTCCGCGCAATATTTTCCCCCGCACATGGATATACCAATAGCGTGTGTGTGCGCGTACGCGTATATATATACGAGTTCTGGCCTATCTTTACGAGTCATTCGAACACAAAAAAAGAACAACCAAACTGACCCAATATATCACTTAATCTTTCAAAAAATCACAGTTGTATATATACGTTTCGTGTATACCTATAGATATACCCATCAGTATAGTAGTATAGTACCCGTAAAACCGCGGCCACGACCTCGAATTAACTATACATATATATATATATACACATCGCGCTCTCTCGCGCGCGTAAACTATTAAATCCGCGAGGAGACGACGCTGCTCGAATTTCGGCTAGCCCTTTCATCCGTTCATAACGAGCGACCGCCTGCCGTGTGTGTGGCCGATCGCTAGAGATTTTGGCCGACGACGGCGCAACTATACTCCCACGTATATAGCTCTATATGTGTGTACAAACATACACACAAGCTGCGAGCGCGCGTTGCTGGTTCGGGGCCAAACGCTGTCCTGGAGATAGAGAGAGAGAGAGAGACTTTGGAATTTTACCAAGCGCGAAACTGCAGTCGCCTAGGCGCCG
Source organism: Torymus tubicola (assembly GCA_035583055.1). Lineage (NCBI taxonomy): Eukaryota > Metazoa > Arthropoda > Insecta > Hymenoptera > Torymidae > Torymus > Torymus tubicola. Next base: position 6,981 of record JAWWEQ010005689.1, read on the forward strand.
CGCCTGGCGCTTTTATTTAATGCGATGACGCGCGCGTGCGGAGGTGGAGCTAGTGAGCGAGAAAAGAAGAAGAAGAAGAAGAAGGAGAAGCGAAACACGCTACTTTGATGGATTGAAGTGCGCGGCTAAAATTAGGAGTAGAAGGTGGAGGCGAATGATTCGAGGTCTGCGAGCGAGCTAGATCTACATTTTAATTCGCCAGTGGTGTGAGTGCGATGAGGTGGAAGTAAGAGAGTGAGTGTGGAGAAGTTGCGTAATGAGGGCCGGTAGCGGTTGCGGTTACTGGACGAGGGTGGAATGTGGAGAAGGAGTTGATTAAGGGGTTGATGGGGGAACGCTGTATGTATACGATTTTTTTCCTAATTTGTAGAGGCGAGGTTTATTTATTTCTTTTTTTATTTACGGATTATTAACGGTATGTTGCGAGATGCGGATGTAACAAAGATAATTTAAACTTTGGTTTTATATATAACGACGGGGATCCTTAATTATCCGATGTTTCTGTTAGACCTTAATAATGAACGGATCAGTGCATAATCAAGCGTGGTACAGTCGAATTGTTATATTAATGCTCGCTTGATGGTAATTCAATGTTCCTTCTAGAACGCGGTTTAATGATATTTCCAATATAAAGCACGCTGCCCGCATTTAACCACGCGGTCGCTTTTTTATTTTTAAAGTATATCGGATAACGTCATAGAAATTATCGTTGTTGCGACCTATACACACTCTCTCTCGATCTCTTCCTTACGCTCGTTACGTAACCATCTAGTTTGCATTAAAATTACTTGTTGATGACGCACAGTAACAACAGCAACATCGTCCACCGCTATAGTATATAACTACTGCTGTACACAACACAGGTTAAATATATATGTCACGCGTATAGTGCAGGCATCGAACGCGCGCGTGCACAAGAGAGAGAGAGAGAGAAGTAAGCAATATATCTCATCATACGCTGCATTAAATTTAATTAATAACATATATTATCCATATAATGATCCACAAACAGGGCTTAATTTCGGTAAGATAGCAGGAAACATAGCCATATAAATGCCTCCGGCACACGAACATCTCCCCCTCTCCCACTACCCATTCAGCTTTCAATATTAATTTCATTAATTATTGGTACGGCCGCTGCTACCGCTACTCTCTGCCGTTGCAGCGAATAACTAAATTGCGAAGTCCGGAATTTCAAACTCTAAAAGAGAGAGAGAGAGAGAGAGAGAGAGAGATAGAGGGATGAAAACGCTGCTGCCAGAATCGGCTTGTCTCAATGTTTAATTGCGATCTACTTTTGAATAGTTTAATCCTGAAAAATATTCTCTCGAAATTCTCCTACACGTCTGAAAGATACATTAAAAATCGTTAACATTGTTTTCTTTTCTTTTTCTTTTTTAAACAAGAGATATAGTTCGAATTATATACCACAGCATAGTGTATATTTTTATCTATAAAATTATGTTATAGGAAATCTACACAATGCTTTTAGGTAAACTGTATTACTGCGATGGAAGCGATCTCACAATGAGTGCACATTGGTGTATATACATAGAAATTCGGTTGTTGATAACTGGATTTCTATTATTAGAGTATTCGATTCCTCGTTCAATGTTAATTACAATAGCAGAGTATAATAATACAGCAACAGCCGCTAGCCAAGCAGCAGCAGCAGCAACAGTAGTAGTAGTAGTAGTCATTACATCATCCGCTCATAGTTCACTCGCTTAATTGGCGCAAATGGTTGCCCGCACCCACGCGCATAATCGAATCTTTGCAACTAACCTGCAAACAAACTTGCCCCCTATTAACAGAAATATATATAATATACTTAGAAAACAAAACGAAACTCTCCCTAATAGCTAACCTAATATTAATTCCTCTATACTTTTCGCAACTCTGAATTTCCCTTACGACCCTCAACGAACGACAATAACAAACAGACCTAATCTGAAAGTGAAATGACAACAATTTAACCGTCGCCTCGAAACTCTTCAGCACACGCATACACACTCGAGAATTAACGTAGTAGCACATAGCAGTAGTAGTAGCTGCAGCAGCAGTATCTCCTACCATGATGTAAATTTCACACGCAGAAAACAATTTCCATCTCTCTCACTCTCTCTCTCTCTCTCTCTCTCTTACCAGCATCACACAGATCCGTACACCATCCGGCCGCAATAAAATACAAAATAATCCGTGCCCCCCGCGAGTCGCGTATTATACAAGCGACTTAGCCGTAATAACGCTGCCTCGCGCAAGCGTTATTTACATTTCGCCATTATGTGAACCTTTCCGTTTCTCTCTCTCTCTCTCTCTCTCTCTCTCTCTCTCTCGTGCATTTGTAGAGACCTCGTTGTTGAGCTTCGATCGCGTATAATACCTCCTCCCCGTCCCTGTAATATTCAGAGAGCTACTTCTCTCTCTCTCTCCATGGATAATTTACAGACCCTCGCGACGGTTATATTCTCACCCACGAATATATATATATATATATATATATATATATATACACACACCATATACCCGATGCTAATCGAATCGAGAGGATGAAGTCTACCGCGTGCTTTTTCGGTTGGGTGTAGGAGGAGGTGGTGGTGGTGGGAAGGACATTAGACGTATAGTAGCTCGAGTGAGAGAGCTATGCGCGTGATTTGCATTGCAGTCACAGCGCGGCGCTTAATCATTCCAGCCGCGTGGCTTTTTACCCCTTTCGACGCTACCCCCGCTGCTGTCGCCGCACCAGCTGTGCACGAGCCAGGCAGTGGTGAAGAGAGATTTTCCTCTCTTTCTCTCTTTTTTTTGGAGAGAGAGAGAGAGAGAGAGAGAGAGAGGTAGGGTGAGGTTTCATTGCGTGCTCGATTGAGCTGTTCGAGCGAGAAGAATAATGGGGCAAAAGTGTATATAGAGTAGTAGTAGAGGTGTGGTGGAGAGGAAAGGATGTGTCTGACTGCTGCCGACCTGTTTCTACTGCGGGAGAGATGTTGGTGGTGGGCCCGGATGTAGCAGAGTATTGTATGTGGTAATGTGTATGTGTACTATGTTATTGGTTATATGTATACAGGGATGGCAGAGTGAATAATATGTACGCGTTAATTGGGAAAAATGGTAGTAATGTGAATATTTTAGTAGGTCAGCTTGGTAATTTAATAATTACAGATGCTATGGGTAATTACGATTAAATTGTTTACTATATATATGTATATGGATGTGTAGAAGGGAAAGGGAAATTCGAATTGTTAATGATCATTTTCTCTCATATTTAAATGACGGATATTAATAATTTATCGTATACATTTATTTCGAAATTCGTTCACACTCGATGCTGAAATTCCACGATAATGAATTTATCCAATCGTTTTCGGGTGATTAACCAGCTCTTTGGGTTATTATTATTATTATTAAAAGAAAAAAATGTACATCCGCTAACATACCTAATTGAAAATAATTTGATCTTCCTCATTACGAGCCTCCTCATCATTAGTTACATTAAATTAACTTGCCCGGATTTTCCAACGCTAATTACGATTCATTTTCGCGAATGAAAACTAATGGAATTTTCCAGCGCGCGCTTAAGTCCCCCGCACTATAACTTTGTAATCAAGGATTTCCTTCTTTAGCTTTGACAATAAAAACTGACCCGAAACTTAGTAATCCGACTAAATTAAATGAAGTTGTAATTTAAAACACTTTCAATCTTCTCGTCTAGTGGTGAAACTTTATTTTTAGTCCACAAGTTGGCTGGTATCTTGGTATTATATACTTACCATTGTTTCCGCGTTTCTGAGAATATTATAATCATTGTATATGTCATTTACTTCACTTTAACCTGCAAAAAATGTAAAAGAAAACCTAGAACCCCCTAGAACTTTCGATCATATGTTGTGCTTGGCTGTACTTTTTAAGAAAAAATCTATATCAACTTAATGATCTGGTTGTACAGTAACCATTATTTCATATTTTTAACCGTTGCCACAAACTAATATCAATTTTATATCATAAAAAGTCAAAATGTTTGTCTGTCGGTCCGTCCGGTCGGTCCCCTCGGTATTTTATCCAGTAGGATAAGTACAGGGTTAAGGTAGGATAGGTTAGGGTTAAGTAAAGGGTTAAAAAAGAATTAAAAAAGGGTTGAGAAATGCATTAAGACATGCGTTAAGAAATATCCGTCCTTCCGTTCATCAGTCAGTCAGTCCGTCCTTCCGCCTTCTACCTTATAGTTCATGTGTATAAAGGGTAAGAAATAATAATTGATATAAAATTTTGCAAAAGGGGTTAAAAAGATTTTTATATTACCGAGCGACGTTAGGAGCCAGATATATATAACTAGTAACTATTTGAATAACCTTTATTCATAATCAATATTACCCCTATATTAAATACCCAATACCCCTAATATTATTATTCCCACTCACCGCGAAATCCGATCAAACCACTGAAGAAGAAAAGAAGCGAGAGCGCACCGCTCTCAATTTCCCCAACCCACGCGCAGCGTCAACCGCTAAATATTTAGTCAATCACACACTTTCCTCCGCCTCCTTCTCCTTCATTCAGCAAAAAAATAATTATTCCCTGCCCGTACTCGAACGCCTCTCGGGTGCTAGGAAATCACGACGGCGGCGGCGGCGACATCACGTGCGGCACGTCGCACCGATCGATCTGTCTCGATTCTCTCGAGATGCTAATTAGCCCGGGCACCCAACCACCGCCGACGCCGCCGCCGCGTACTAACTCACTCTGCCGCCCCGTTATATACTCTATATTCAATCGCGACATCGTTACCGTCATTACCGATTCGCATGGGCCCGGCGCCTTAATGAGCCTCGAGTGCGAGGAGGAGTAAGAGGAGGAGGAGGAGGAGGAGGCAAAAATCAAGAGGAGGACGACGTTTGCCCTTCTCTCTCTCTCTCACTCTCTCTGGAGAGGTGACGCCAGGGAAAAGAGCGAGGGACGCAAGAGCAGCAGTCTCGTGTAATTATTATCGCTCGATAAACGTCGAGAGCAGTGTAGAGGAAGAGCCTCGCGTTGTCTTTGCAAGCGCGAGGTTGGCACTGATGCTGCGCCGCTGCAGCTCTCATGCTGTTGTATAATACATAGGCTTCGAGGTTTCGATTTGTCGATAGGTTGGATGAGGTGCGGTGGGATGAGGGAGAGAAGACGGGTTAACGATAATTTTTTTAAGTGGATGAGAGAAATTTTCCATTACAGCGTGGTATGTCTGGTTTTTTTTTACGAAAATCTATAGTATATGTCACGTACTAATGAAGAGGGATATATTTGCATTCTACGAAATATTACGATCAGATGTTTGCTGTACAGAATTTGCGATAACCATTGTTAAGGGGGAAAATTTTTGTTTAGGAGATGTAGATTTCATTTTCATTATTTTACATAGATGTTTAATTAACTTATATTTCAAAGTACAATTGTTTTTGTCTGAAAATAACAGAAGCATTAGTTCGTTTCGTTATGCAGTGATACGTACCTTTTAAATATAAATAAAAGTATAATTACGTTTAAAATAACTAATAAGGGGGGTAGGATGTAAAATATTTCTATATGCTTCAATTATGTTTCATCCGATTATATAAAAAGCTACTTTTCCCATCTCATAATCTGATATTGTCACAGATGAAAAATAATTAAATAGAAATCAGAAAAAAATTCCTAAATAAATAATTACTGTATAAAATAATAAGTTGTATAATGAGATTAAAACGGTAAAATATTTACTTTTACACCATTTCTTGTATATAATGTAACAAATTCTATATATATTCGGTTAAATTTTCACTAAAAGAAGAAAAACAACGTTTTTAATTATAATTTTTACAAACAACAATCAACGTTTTCCTCCATACCACCATGGCTTTTGTAAACAACTCATTAATCCATACACAGCAAAGCCTTTAAACAAATTTCAATAGCCTCGAGATATAACAATTACAACTAAACATACATCATGATCACCTCTATACCTGCACAATACTCTTACCCAATAAGTACTAAAGCGGGATTTCCACATAATACTCGTACACGTGCACGTATATGTATACACACATGTGGCCATTGTTAAGTTTAGCATAATTATTTGCCGGTGATTTTACCCAAAACGAGCCTCTTCGAATACACACACACACACACACACACATGTGTACATCTCACGTGGGCGCTTGCAAGTGTACTACGCGCCGGTACACTAGGATTACGTAAGAGAGCGGCGGGGGAACACAAAACGGACCATTAGAAAGTGGATTTAACGTCGCCCACCACAGATAAGAGAGGTAGAGACTCTGTACAGACTCGCAGCGTGTGTGTGTGTGTGTGGGCGGACGGACAGGCGGTGTTCTCGTCCGTCGCTGCAATTTTTATAACAAGCGACCCGAAACTACACGCAGCAGAATGCACGCGCCTAGCGCTCGCGCTCTGTGGAATTTTTAATCAGCAATTCGAAGTTTTTTTCTCTTTCTCTCTCTCTCTCTCTCTCTGCCCTTTTTCCCCTCCATTACAGTGTATACACGCGCCATGTGTGTATATATATGTGTGTGTGTGTGTGCGGTGAAAGAGGTGAATTTTTCTGAAAATAAAAATGTACAGTGTGGAAGATCGATGTGGAGATGGCGCTGTGTATGCGGTGGAGGAGGGAGAAAGCAAAAGGGGGGAAGGTCGATGCCCAGGGAAATGCGGCGCGCAACAGGAGGAAAATAGCGCGCGGGTGTGCACTTTTTTCTTTTTTTTTTTTTATTTTGAAAACAGGATGCAAGCTTTGTTTGTGGCACGGATTAAGGTAGAGCGTTATACGGCCGCGGGATATTAGTTTTCCAGAGAAAGATGGTTCGATACTTTTTGGTATATACTACGCGAGGGATGGTTTGTTTGTTTGTGTATATATATATATATGTATGCGGTGAATAGAATAGAGTTGTTTAAAAGGAGGAAATGGAATTTCGTTGGATATATGTGTGTGAATGTGTATAGATATATATATATGTAACGTGACTATAGTCTGCCGATATTATCTATACCCGCGAGGTTTGTTTTTAACGTGTGTATAAGTGAGATGATCGATAACACGGTAATTTAATCATGAACAGCACATATATTTCATGATAAAATATTGAATAAAAAAAAAGTTCGAAATTTTACGTCGATCGTCGGTCACATGTATATGTACATATATATACATGTATCAGGAGTATCGATGGTCCTTTAATGTAACGGAATATTAAAATATTTTTAATAATCGATGAATTTAACCCGACGAAAATCTATATACACCTATATATATATATATTCAATGAACGAAGCGCACGTAGCACTACACCTTATGCTGCTACTACTGTACCATCACGTGCGAGTGAGCTGTGCGCGTAATAGTCACGTCGTCAATCATCTCACTTGATTGTTTAACGAACGCAAAATTCAGAGCGCATCAATCTTTATCTATATACATATATATACACTCTATGCACACACCCTTCGGCACCACAACCAACAAAAAGCAAAAAGCTTTTTTTTCTCTCTCCATCGCGTGCGCGTGCAGATTGAAACGGATACATTCTGCGAGCAGCTCTATACTCCGAGAAGAGATAGAAACAATTAATCGTTAATTGGAAATTCTCCCGGCGCCGTTGTTGCGATGCAAAAACGGAGTTTTCCCCCGGAAAACAGAGGCTGAATGGCGCGCTCGAGGAGAGAGAGAGTATATAAAAGAAGAGAAGAGAGAGAGAAAGGGAAAAACTCGGTACAGAATGTGGGGGTTGAAAATAACGCGCGCGGGCGTGCGACTTTGAAGAAGCTAAAGAGTAAGAGCGTCGGAGTACGATGGAGAGAAAGGGGAATGGGGGGGGGGGGAGAAAGAAGTCCATTAACGAGTGCCGTTTTCATGGCTCATTCTTTGACACGACTGTGTCTCCCTCTCCACCTCCCAGTCTTATCTTTCCCTCTCTCGCTCTTTTTCCCGCATTCGCACTCGCGAGGGCGAGGGGTAGCAGCTCAAAGCTCCCAACGGACACAATAGATCGTTCATTACCGATATACCGCCGCGTGCGCGCGAAAAAGAAGCAGAAACGGAGAAAGATTGTAATGAGGCGCGCGGCGCAGGCGCGAGGAGGAAAAGGGAAGGCGGAGGTTGGAAGATATATAAAACGCGGCCGGCGGAAACCGAGGCATCGACTAACGTAACGAGCCGCGTGTCTCGGTATTCAACCTCTCGCGGCCTCCGGCCTATATTATACACACACACACGTACGTACGTACGTATACATACGTAGGTGTAGAAAGAGAGAGAGGACGACAATTTAGAACTTTTGCTCGCGTATCTCAAGACGTGCGACGGTGGTGGTAGTGGTGGTGGTGGTGGCCACATTTTTCGACGGCCTCGTTTTTACCGCTCAATAGGAAAAATCTTCGCTGCAACGGCGCGAGAGGAGAAGTGAGTAGGAGGAGGAGGAGGAGGGTGGTATATAAGAGAAAAAAAAGGGACGAGAGAGAGAGAGAGAGAGAGAGAGCTGAGCGCGTCGGAGAATGGGAGTGTTGAGTGGATAAAAGAGGATTGAGGGTGGAGAGAAATTTTTTCGCTCTCTCTCTCTCTGCTCCCTTTTTCGAAACGTCGGGAGAAAGAATTCTTCTCTCTCACGATCTCCACAGTGTGTCTTCTCTATAATAGTCGATAATATCTCGCCATTTTTCCCTGTGTATGTGTGTGTGTGTGAGTGCGTCTGTTGCTCTTCACGCTCCAAATTTCCGTGCGGTGTGTGTGTGTATGTGTATGAAAATGCGCAGTCGCGAGTGAACGAGCGAGAAGGCGGAGAGTAGCAGCAGCGGCAGCAGCTTTGTCTGGTCTCTTTCTCTTTACGCCGCCGGAATTTGCTCGCCTTTGTGTTTCAATTTACGTTCGATGGTAAAGAGGGGGGGGGGGGGGATAAAGGAGTTTTTTTTGGCAGACGGGGTATTTCGAGACCTTTTCTCGGATCAAATTTTCAGGTTTTTTGGCGTGTATATATCGTCGGCAGAGAGAGGGAAATCGAATTGTAGGGAGAATTGAGTTGCCTTAACGTGTCACTCACTTTTGATTTTAAATATTTCGAAAGTTAAGCCCTTTGTCGGGGGACTGCTGCTGCATTTTTCATTTATATACCTGTGAGTCGTCGATAAAAATTCCATGTGCTTTTCTCTGGTATACGTCACGAAATTTCACTTTATTTTTTGAATATATATATATATAAACCAAAAATATTTATAAAAAAAAAGAGAAGGTATTTTCCGACGTTATAACCAACAGTTTATTTCGTTGCGAATAACATTTTTACAAGAATTCAGTGCCAACAATATCTCTCTTTTTCACTCTCTCTCTGTCCACTGGCAAATTATTCGCGGCCTTTTATTCGAATTTAATTGGAAGTAAAAATTAATCTCGATTCTAAAACGGCATAATTAGCGAGCTCGAAAAAAAAACAATGGGAACAAATAGCGGTGATAAACGGGAAGCGGCCATTTAAATTGCAGCATGAATGCTGGAAAACCATTGTCCCTCCCAAGTTTGATCGCTCCGACGCCACACCCTCGTTAATTTTTTCTCTCACTCACTCGCTCTTACGTGGGTATATATAAAAAAAAAACCCATTCATCCTTGAATTTTTTAAAATGTAAAAAATTAACAATGCTCGCTATTTTTAGCGTGTGTCGCGTATATGGAAAAGAAAAAACCTTTCGAGATGATTAAAAAAATATATGCATAATCTTGGTGAACGGGTGTATACGCGCGTGAAAGAAACAAGCTGGAAAAAAATTGGAATAATTAATACGCGAGTAAATTGTTTACCTAACGAAAAAAAAAACAGCGAATATTCTCTTTGACGTCATATACACACTTTACCTGCGCGAACAATGGGACGAGCCAAAAAATATTCATGGAATTTCTTATATATACTAACACTATGAAAATCCCTATCAGAGCTTGCAAAGCTAAATTAAAAAGATAAACAAAAAAACACACACAAGAGAGAGATCACGTGAAAACCATATTACTTATATATACGCGTATAGAAAGACAGAGAGTGTAGAGTATCACATAAAGTGTTAAAACCTATATAAATTTTCTTCATATTCCGCGAAAAACTTCTCGCCAATAGTCTTGCGCGAGGAGGACGGTGAATATCGAGAAAACGGTTATAGACACATTACATTTATATTGCGCTCGGAGGTACGAGAGGTGATCTATATATTTTCGCGTGAAAGACTCCCGGTAATATACCGAGTGACAATTTTAAAATGAACTGCTTTTCATACACTCTCTCTTTCTCGCTCGCGCTTAATATATCGGTATTTACTTTTCCCTTTGAATTGGAATTTTACGACGATTTCAAACGATTTTTCAGCGCGTAGTTATACTACTACGTCATGTATTTTTTATACTACAACAAAAAAGTAGAAGTTATTAAAAATGTTTAGAAACAAAAAATATATATAGCGAGTTATATTTAAGCTAGTTACGAGACTTTTATATTATGCAAAAATTCTAGTTCTGAAATTGTAATAAAACAGCGCTGAGAGTAGAATGTACAGCATTAGACTTCATTATAATCGACAAAGTTGTATGTTACATCGGTGTATTCTAGTTTGGAAGGACTTTTGAGCACGAAATTATAGCCATTTGCACATGATGTTTTTATATGCTATACGCTGTTTTAAAAGTCGCTGTAAATAAAGCGGCGGCGGCGCATGAGTTATCATTAGCATTAAAATAATTCGTCTGAGCCTATATACTTTTGCTTTAAACCCGGGTAGAGAGAAATTCCCCTTGTATAATAAAATTCATAAATTATGAACTACTGTTTTTATTCGGCTAACAACTTTTCTCGTAACAGCGAATTTTCGTAAATTAAGAGCTTGTTAAATCGCTGCGTAAAAGGTGAAAGCTTAAAATACTTTTTCAAAGTTTTCAACCGCTGCTCTACTGCTGCTGCTGCTGCTGCTGGTGTCCCAGTTCGTGATCAGTTTTTTTTTTCTCGCACATTATTATCTTTTGATTCATAACAGGAAAATCTTTTACTTTTTCTTCTTTAATGTATGACAGGTATTAATTATTTAACTAACAATTATTTAATTATACATATAATCTGAATAAATTTTTTAAAAATAAGTAAAAAATAAGGATAAAATCTGAAACCTCTTCTTCGCTAACGTAAAAAATCCTTACAAAATACAACGAACCACTGGAAACAACCCTTAAAATTGGAATTCTTCAAAATTACCACTACAACCTCGCTTACCAAGCGTCACATAAATAACTCTATCAGACCTAAACTCAATATACTTACCCTTCACTCTTTCCTCCACTCTACCATCAGTTCACCTTCTCCTCCTTCCTCCCCCCTCACCCAATGACCCAAAGCCATCACTATATACACACACACACACACACACACACACACATCAGGCAAATCATCCCCGTCACACTTTTCTCCTCCACCCACGCGTCTGCACGCCACTTTCAATAGCCACCCGTCAATTTCCTCTTTCTCTTTCTATCTACCACACACACACACGGAAAAAGAACCACGCCCTCGATTCTCACACACACATATATATAGACACACGTTATATTCTCTCTTTCTCTCTCTTGTCTTTGCAGTGACTTGGAATCGGCGAACGTCCGTCGACGGAGGCGGAGATGGCGGCGGCGAGCTTCCCGCCCAACTTCACGAACGTCGGCGTGATGGAGAATTGGTAAGTACTTGCCAAACACAAACGCCGCGGGCGACAGTATAGAAGAGAGTAAGAGAGAGAGAGAGAGAGAGAGCGAGAACGATAGAGACAGTTGTCTATCTCTTTCTGCTCCACACTACTCCTCCTCCTCCTCTCTCTCATTCTCTTTCGAGTCTCCTCGTGAGTGTTCTATTATATATATATATATATATATATATACACATACGCGCGCGCGTACGCTCGACACACGTGTAACATATTTAGTCTCTATCAAATATCGAAGAATATAATAAATGATAATTTAATGTTGACGGCTGTTGCGCAATATGTCGAGCGTATACGCGAACGATCGCTGCAGATTTTAGAACGCCGCCGCGGTGATAATCCACGGATGCCTCATCATCACGTGTCCTTTGCGACAAACACGTATATATATAGGTATATAGACGCGCGATGCTTTCTTTTCTATTATACACAAATTATATATATACCACTCGTAGTCGGGTGGAACTGATGCATTATTATATATATCTTGCTTTGGATTCTTAGTTTTCTTTTTATTGCGTATTTATATATTATACACGAGCGATTACTCGTAACGTGTGAAATAGAGTTTTATATATATATATATAGCGTATTCTTTGGTTTAATTTTATATTACATTTATATACACCTTTAATTATTATATACACATATTATTAAAGGATAAACGTTTTAATTATAGAAGTTAAGAGTCGCCTTGTAATTATTATATATATGTAATACCGTAATTTTGCAATTTAGGAGATGTGGTACATACGCATAACTCATCTTTTTTTACCTTAGAAAGTTATCATATAGTATATTATATATTCACATTATACATATTAAAAGTATTTTTAAACGTAATAATTACAAAAACTTATATATAACATCCTCCTCTAATATACCTCTTATATAACATAGGTCACATTTAGGTATATAAATATAGGTATATCATAGTCGTAAATATATATATACATATCATCCACGTATATTATTACTATTGTATACTTTCATATATTCTGTATCTTATATTACATATTATTATTCGCGAGTGCACCGTCACACACTTATATATATATATCTCGCTCTCTCAACTACTACGTATTTATCATTATATATCTATATATATTGGGAATAACATTATGAGCAATAATCCGTAATATATCTTTCAGTAGGTTAACTTTAGACTAATTGTAGCCGCATGACTATGTATAGGAGTATATATACTTTTGTTTACATATATAGACATCTAACGACATCCTTCCACCAGTTAATTAACCCCCTCTACTGACTGTACTATACCACACACACACACTCACATACCTCGCAGAGTTATTATACAGAAATCTATCTATTCACGTGTGTGTGTGTGTGTGTGTGTGTGTGTAAGGTGTGTAATGCGAAATTAATTGTCTCCATCTATATATATATAAATATATCTTTACCACCACGCCATCTCTACCCCTGAAAATTAATCACCGCCGCATATATTAATTTACCACTTGTACACATTTCTCTACTATCGTATGTTATACGTGTATGTATTTATGTACGTGTGTATCTGCAATAGGTATACACCGCTACGTTTTATCTCTATATACTCATTTCAATGGCAATCCTATAAAACACACATATATATGCGTATATATATATGTTCCAAAGAAAGTGAACGCGAGCAGCTTGCACACATACACACACACACACACTAGGCACACAACAAAGTCAATATACCGCGCCGCGCGTCGCGGCAATTGATTTGCAAGATAATACGGCACATCTATTATATCGCTCGGTGGTTCGCGCGCGCTCGCGTAAAATAGAACGATGTAGTTCTTGCGTGTGTGCACATACGCGCGCGTGGATATATATATATATATATACATATACGTATACCGGGGGATGTACGACTACGCGCGAGATACGCATCTACACAAGCGCGAACTCAACTGTGCCTCTGCTCCCTTCTCTCCCCTTCGCGATGGATCGAAAGTTATGGATGCAAGATGCGCGCGCGTGTGTATATGTATATATATATATCGTAACGAGAGCACCGTTTCGAGTGGGTGTATATATATGCTGAGCACGCGATGATATTTTTTCGCTGTCTCGCTCTCTCTCTCTCTCTGGTTTTGAGCTGCTGCAAGGTGTGATAGGTGGGGTGAACGTTGTATATATATCGTGAGAATATATAAGGTAAACTTAACCTGATTAGCTATATGTTTGGTTCTTTATATTTTTTTTGTTACGTTTAATTTTATAATAAAACGCTCGTATTTTAGTATCGTAATTTGTTCTTTCATCTTATCAGAGAGTTTAAAAAATCACAACGTCAACATAAGAAATCACAGAAAGTTATAAAAGAAGCCCTATTAGAAAACAAAAGTTCGAGCTCTTATCAAAACCAAACTTTTTCAATTTTAAACCACGTCAACTTTCCATATGTATATATCTATATCAAATTCAAAACAAGTGAAAAATTAACACGATTAAACCAACCCTCTTCTCCATATAATTCCACCTTCAAATCTCATTACACAGTGAGCTCGATTTTTCAGCTTGAAAAAAGAAATCCTACCCTCTCTCGTATCCATAACCTCAGTGTTCAGCAAACGCGTACCCGCGCCTCGTTCTCGTATATATACATGTATATGTACGCTCGTACGGTCCCGCGTCGGAAATCTATTTGCGAGATATCCGCGCGCGATTACACAGCGTATAAACGGGCTCGTGTGCAAAGAGACATACACACACACAGATATATACGTATATATACGTACACAACCCACGTACCTAGAGAACGAACGAAATGAAAAGGCCGAAATCGTTTCTGCTATATACCGGGAAGGGGTCACAGTAGTAGCCCCCCCTATACTACACACCGATAGCAGCGATCCGGAAACTAACAAACCTTCGGGATCCGATGTTAAAGGGTACAGTTCTCGCTCGCTCTATACTCTCTTTCTCTCTCTCTCTTTCTCCTTTTCGACCGATTAAGCGAGGACTTGCCTCCCCCCACCTCTCGTGTAAACACGGATCGTAGTAGTAGCGGCGCGGCATCGGCGGCGTCCTCCCGCTGAAATTAGACGGGAGGGAGATTCTCTCACCGGAATCCCAGGATATACTCCGACGCTCGTGATTTTCAATTACTGGTCCTGATAACGCGCAGCTTCCGATACGAGAGGCGGCTGTGTGTGTGTGTATACTGCTGTATGCTTTTTATGTAGGTGGTGCTGGTTGAGTGAGCATGGCGACGGTTGTGTAATGTAGTAATATGTGAAAGGTTTTCTTGTTTATTAAAAATGTATTCGGTGGGAGGGAGAAAACTTTAGAATTTATTGGATTATTTATGTTTGAAAAAAAATGAAGAATTTGGTCTACTGCTGATTACTCAGTTGGTCAAATGTTAGAATGCAAGGATCATTTTACTTGAATAATGAAAAGTAGAAACTTTGTTTGGTTCTAGTGAAATTGACAATACATTGTAATACGATGCAATAGCTTCAAAACAATTGGAGTTTCAACTTTTACCGAACAGGAGTTTCTCCATTTTGAAAGGGCTCTTTGACGGGAAACTCTTTTTTTTTCGAAAAACTTTTAACTTTTCTTTACTGAATTAGTTTTCAAAAAACAACATTTTGTTTTGCATTTTCAATTTGTTTTAAATAATTAATTTTCAACCATAAAAACCTATCAAATTATTTTACGTAACAATCTAGCTATCTGATAATGAAATTTCATCGATAACTTTTGCAAATTTTTGACATTTATAAGAACAAATCTGACGAAAGATAAGTGGCTACTGTAGTGACTTCTGACAGTTAAAGACTGAAACGCAGTAAAAACTACATTCTTAATATAATTTTATTTACACTACAAACAAAAATTATTTTGACTTATTTGATAATTCCATTCCAGCTTTTTCCTCTGTATGAGTTGAGTTTAGCGAACAAAAACGATCAAGTTAACTACAGACGCTGTTCCATGAGAGACAAGTATTTCATTTCAGTAAGATGTATATAAAAAAATTTAATATAGAAGTATGACGTTCTTCTTTACGTCCGCATATTACAACAAACCTGCATATATACATATTTGACAAAATTAAAAATCCTCACAAAATAATCATCCACAAAGTACACGATTCAAAAAAGTAATAAAATCGAAACAGTGCAACCCACCTCTTCAGAATTAAAAATCCAGATATTTTTCCTGAACCATTAATACACACCGCGTCACTCGTTCTCTCTTCTTCTTTCTCTCTCTCTCTCTCTCTCTCTCTCTCTCTCTCGCAACCACGCGCTAAAATATATTTACGAAAAAATCGCGGGGTGGTAGCGCACGATGCGTGGCGGTAGCAGCAGCAGCAGCGCGCCACGGGAATATTAATCGCCGCGGCCGCCTGCACGCGCGAAAAAAGAAACTTTAATCATCGTCGTGGGAATAATTTCGCGGGCACGGCAAAAGCAAAAAAAAAAAGAGAGAGGCACGAGTGCAAGAGAGAAAAGGATCGAGCAAGAGACAGAATGAAAAGAAGAGAGAGAGAGAGAGAGAGAGAGAGAGAGAGAGAGAAAGCGAAGGAACGAACTAATGCGTAAAAAGCTCGAAATGGACTAAAAGTAGGTCTCTCTCTCTCTCCTTCGCTCCCGATGCTCGCGCGCGCGCGCTTTGATTAAAGTTCTTCCGGTAGAACAGGCCGAAGAATCCGTTGGCCCCTGCAGCAACGTCGCCGTAGCGTCACACACACACACACACAGACGTACCCTTGAGACCATTTCCGACTCCATTTTTCTTTCGCCTTTTCCTCTCCCTTTTCTCTTACTTTCGCCGATATCCATCCCCTCGACTATATATATTTTTTCCCATCCCGCGCTACCGATATATACACCCGCGCCTGTAATACCTCGTTTCCCGATTCTTCTTACTTTTGTAATACACACGAGCAAGCGAACGGCTCTCGTTTTGATGATATTTGACGGGGGCCGACTGGAGTGGAAAGGATTTGGGATCGTTATTGGCTTATTGAATTAAAAATCCTCTCTCGTGGATTTTTTATCAGCATGGCTATTCGTAATTATGATTATACGAGGTCGGATAGTATAGTAGTATATACGAAGTTGGCTGGGTGATTGGCAGTTTCGCCGAGGCTATATAGCGTGTTTATTTAATTGTTTTCGGTTTGCAGTTTCGTACAGTGGCGCGGGAAAACGAGACTAATTGGCAGGTGACGCGGTAATTGGAAATGGGTATTATATACGGTTTGGGATATACTTTGGAAAAGTGAAATATATAATACGAGATGCTTAATCAAATGTCGATACACTATTTTCGTGCACGAAAAACCATATTTATTTATCATCTCATTAGTGTATACAAAATTTTCTACTTTATATACATAATACTCTTACAATTTACAGATCAATCCAATATATATATACAGAGATAAAAATTTTTTTACCATTCGTTCGTTAATTCCAACAGACTCGAGTTATATATAGCAATTATAAAATTCGACCGTCCGATTACACTACCGTTTTCATTTTAATCCAACAGTCAGCAGCCGGCACATCTGCAAAAAAGAGAGCGATCACAATGAAAATTAAAATTCTTTGTCTAGCTCTCTCTCTCTCGCGGGACTGTAAAAGAGAAAAAAATAATAACGCGGTCGCGGTTGAGATACGTATAACTATCGGATGATGACTCGTTTTTTTTTATATAAAGCTCCCATACATTCCATTATTCTACATACACACATAGAGACTCGTGCGTGTTAATGGATATTAATTTAGCAAATTGCATGAACTTTTTCAATATATAATCCTATAGCATTTATATTCCTTTAAGATTGTTACCTGGACACTTGCCAAGACCGGAGAAAGCAGCTAAACTTTTTAAACAGTTCTCCTCCTCTCTCATCTCTATTATATATACCTACTCGTACAAAAAAGGGTTCGCGATCAGAAAGAAAGAGAGTTAGCTGTCCATTATCGCTTCTCGCACGATCGATCTCGCTTTCACTCGTCGCCCTAATAAAACATCCTCCTCCTCGTCGTCGTCGTCGTCACTGTATCTCAACCTCGACCGCTGCACTGTCGCTATAGATGACTCGACGACGCTTTTAAAATGCACGCACGATCGCCTGCGTTTCGCTGACTGCGCTCTATGCTCTCTATGCGCGTCTCTCTTCATCTTTTTCCCTCTCTCTGTCTCTCTACCACTCACTCACTCACTCGTTCACTCTCCCGCACACGTTATAAAACAGACGAGAGAGAAAGAGAGAGAGTTTCAGCACGCAGCATTCAGAACGAGATTCGCGCTAGCTCTCCTCCCGTTTTAATCTTCCCTCGTCGCTGCTACGCTCTGCACTTTATGCCACCCTACTATATACTCTCTCCCTTTCTCTCTCTCTCTCTACGCTTTCGAGAGCGTCTCGTACTCGCGGCTTTTACACTCATACCTATACAGCAGAAGCAGCAGTAGCAGCACCGACGAATACATATATATATATACATATATATGTGATTGATAAAAACTTTTTTCATTTATACACACACACACACATATACACGCGGCATGATGACAACGTGTACGCACGCTTGTAACGTGTTTTATATATAGGTATATATATACACGAGAGTTGACGAGTGCAACGAGAGCTTTAATCGCTCGGCTAAACGATCTCCTGAGAATTTTTTTCGGAAAAAAGAGAGAGATGAGTATATACGCGTATATAGTGTCTGTATAGAGGGAAGGAGGGGGGGGGGAAGAGGAAGCTTCTATTGTGCGACGTTTAAGGCGGATACAACAACGCGAGAGAGAGAAAGCGCGCAAATTTCCGCGATGCGTGGGCGCGTCGAGTCGTCGTTGGCGGCGGCAGCAGCAAGAAGGAGGATGATGATGGAAACGCGCGAGGGATTTGTGACGTGTAAATGTACGCGATTGTTAGCGACTAGAGAATCGTGAATCGTCGAGATGTACGTGCAGTATATTCCTCGTCGTTGTATAATTCTATTCTCGTTAATAATCGTGCTTTTTTTTCCTTCTGCTATATGCACTTAAGTCGCGTTTTAACTGGGTGTATGTATATTGTCAGATATATTGTCGTGGTTCGTTCCAGATATTTCGAAAAAGAATATATATATATATATATATATATATATATATATGAGGCGTTTCGTGTCAACTGCCCCAGTACGCGACGCGAGAGCCCCAAACCGTGTTATATCTAACTCATGTTTATGATACTAAAATGTACTTTATTAAAAATACACTTTCTCAGATATAACACGTTTTGTAGTTTTTGAAGGTGAAAATGGAAAATTTCGGAAAAACTGACTACATCATTGGAAAGCCGAGGAAAAAATATGTGGGAAATTTTTTGTGACTATTTAAATCGAAAGCTGAGCATTTTTTACATAAGAAATGATTTTTTTCAATCTTTGCTCAAGATGTTTTCTTCGAGCAATAGAACGCGAAAGAGCTTTTGAAGGTGAAAATGGAAAATTTCGGAAAAACTGCCTACATCATTAGAAAACTGAGGAAAAAATAAGTCGAAAACGCTTATCAAACAATTTTTTGAAGTTCACTTTAGTATCTTAAACATGAGTTAGAAATAGCACGATTTGGGTCTCGCGCGCTGCACGCTGGGTCAGTTGACGTGAAACGCCTCGTATACATTAGCAAAGTTTTCTCTCTCTCTCTTAAAAAAGTGATGAAGGAAAGTTAAAGCCAAAATAAAACGTTTGGGATTGGCCGAGTCCGATAGATTGGTCGACGCAGAATTTAGCACGGCACTTAAGATTTTATCTAATTGGTCAGAAAAGAACCTCGAGAATGGAAATCGTTTAACAATTAAACTAGAAAAATAGAAATTAGAAGGATATTTTTTGTTAGAATCTGTTTGTACACAATAGAAAGCTGCAAAAATTGTATTTCAGTGGAACCCTAACCTCAAAATTTTTCTTCATTGCAAATAATAAGATAATAAATACAATACAAGTTTCGGTGTAAAATTGTATAAATCTCGGAATATTAAAAAAAATGAAATATAATATTGTACTATTCATTGTCATACATTGTTATACACTTAAAAAAGAACGCACGGAGCGCGTATGATTTTGCTAGTATCGTAAAATCGCTGTAAAGCATTATTATGTATCCGTGTAATGAGTAATTTTCACGGTGATAAAAATTTTTTCTATTCACGTCTATGTATATATATATATATATATATATATATATATATATATATATTTACCTCGTCGTCCTAATACCTAATATTATATTACGCAAGCCAATTGATTCCATAAGTGCGCTTGCTGCTGCTGCTGCTGCTCACGGTAAAAATAACTGGTGAATAATTTTTTTACGATATACATCAGCCATCCTGCGTAATATATCCGTATATATACATAAGTTATACCAAGTATGAAACTGAAAATACGCATAACCATTTTAAATGTCCCAGCGCACGCATATATGTACATACACATATATATACATACATGTACCTGAATATATAACAACGCGAGTTTATCACGCACATCATCGTGGAAAAGTCGTAACGCTGAGTATGTACAATAATAGAAACGATTCTCGTCGAATCACGCTCGAGTAATAACATTCGTTACATATGAATGTGCAAACATTCGACATATCATCCCAATATTATACTTCTTTAACTCTTCAAATACGACCTTTTTCTCTCCCTTTCACTCTCAAATTCTTTCTTACCCCTAAAAATTAATAAATCTATACTTTCACCTCCACCCTATACCTATACCTATTATATACCATATCGCCTTCTATACCCTCGATCAATCTCTCCACTTCTCTCACCCACCAATCGCAAAAAAAACTACCACCACCACCACTCCCTCTATTCAAAAATCCCTTCCTCTCTCTTTCTCTCTCTCTCGCCTAATCGGAATCAATTACGTAAAATCGCGCGGGGTGTAGAGGCGGAGGAAAAGGGCTTAACCGAAACACTACACAGACACACACAAACACACTGTCGACGCGCTTGTACCTCGTGTGTGTGTGTGGGTGGCCGCGCTTCGATCCAACAAGCCGACGCGTATATATCGATCGTGCAGCTACTGCTACTGCTGCTGCTGCTGCTGCAGAGAACCGTAATTGTCCATAACTGGGCCGAGCGCGCGTTCTTATCGGGAGAGCTACAGAGAGCAGCTACACCAGTAGTAGTAGTAGTAGCCAAGGAGAGAGAGAGAGAGAGAGAGATGCATGCCGAAATTAATGGCCGCTCGATTAGCTGATCAACGCGAGGAGAGAACAATGTCTATAGTATGCGTATACAGTATGTATGTATGTATGTATGTATGTATGTATGTATGTATGTATGTATATATATTGTATAGAATATGGGAAGGAAGAAGTGGTGGGAGGTGGAATCGTCTCGTTAACCGGCGTGACGGGCCTCGCGGGACTGTCTGTCTCTTCTCCGGCGCTCACGTCCCCAGGTACTTTTTAATAAAGTTATGTGCGCTCTGCTCTCTCTCTCTCTCTCGCCTTACAGAGAAGAACGAAACAATCGATATATATATATATATATGTATATATACACACATAATATCGGAATGCCACAACAGCTCTCCTCGCTTAGCAGCAGCAGCAGCAGGAGCAGCAGCAGCAGCAGCAGTAGTCTCGTCTGTGTGTAGTAAACGCGCATGCAGGCGAGAGTGTGCGCGCATATATATATATATATATACAGGGATGGCACGACAGGGATTCGGTAACGATCCACGACCGTGATATCTCTCTGCCAGGGTATTCTGAATCGCGTGTGTTGCTAGCTAGCTAGCTGGCTTGCTGGCGCGGTCTGCAGTAGGAGCATACACATACACACAGACACATGCTTTAGAACGCTGCGCTTGGGGTTCCCTATGTATGTATGTATGTGAGGGGGTGTCGTCGTCTCTTGGTGGTATATGTATATACGTTGTGGCGACGTATAGGCCTAGAGAGCTGCTGCTGCTGCTGCTGTTGGGGCTATTGACTCGTGCGGCAAGAATGATGTAAGGAAAAACCGAGGAGAAGAAGGAAGGGGAAGGGGGAGGGATTGAATGGATCGGACCTGGCTATACCGGGGCTTGACAATTTTCCCTCTTTTAGGAGCTTTTTCCCCGAGCCTTTAGTATGTGTGTGTATGTAGTATACATGGGGTGGAAACGGACGTCTTTTACGAGGATGGACGAGGTATAAGCAGCTGCCGCCGGTCGCCGTACTGGAGTGCCGATGGGAGATCGATGGTTGAGAAACGGCCCGTTGAGAGAGGATCCGTAGCTCCCGCGTGAGATGGCAGGAATTGACGGTTTATCGTGATTATGGTTGCGGTGGTGGTGGTAGGGCTACGTTGATAGAATTGAAATCTCTGTGTGCTTTTAGGGTTAGATTGTTTTTTTCTTTTTAATTTTATTTAATTGTTGAGTTATTTTTAATGTTGGATATATATTCACGCAGAGGGAGTGACGTGAGAGAGGATTTACACTGGTTTTCATGATTGCTCCCCTTGTCCGTTAGTTCGTTTGGAAAAAATTATTTTTACCTCGCGTGATGCCGGGTTGTTACGAAAATGCGGATGCTAATGTCATGTAACTCAATTGTCTGGGAAAGTGGTGTTGTCTTGTAACCGAATACATGAATACGTGAAAACGACTTTTTACCCTTCCAAATATACATACTGTGATTTCCTATATATATATACATATTCCTATTTCTCTTCTTTATTTTTTTTTTCAAATTTTTGTCAGCAATTGATTCTCAGCGATATTTGTCAGGTTTATGCAAATTTTTAACAGAGAGCATACATACATATATATATATATATACATAGCCAGCGTAACGATAGAAATTACGAACGAATATCCGGCGCGTTATAATACCGTTTGCATAAAAAACCCATAGATAATTCCGTTGGTATAACTTTGCAATCTGATATTCGGAGTTTATTCCAACCCCGCGGGGCCGCAGTGGAGAAGGAAGAAAGAGAGAGAGAGAGAGGAGAAAAAGAAAACTTGGCGAATAAGTAAGCGGCGCGACTGCGTTTGCGCACGAAGAAGACTCATTTTTTTTTACTGCACGATTTAATATACTTTAAACTTGCAGTGTTCCGTCTGTCTCTCTTCCCTCTCATTTTTACTTTTAAAACCTCGACTCTCTCTCTCTCTATCTATCGGTGAATCCATAAAAGCTTAACAGTCGCTAAACTATGCCATAGCTATTCTAAATCGTATGCCTTATACTCTCAACGCGAGCAATGATGTCATTGTAAAACTCATTAGACCCGAGCGTACGCGGCACTTCCTCTCCGCGAACTGCAACAGTTAGCCGTTGCTGTAATAGATACTTTGCACTGCGAACATTTATCGTTGTACGCGGGGTACACATACTTCACAGTTTGGTAACAAAAAACAACGTATATATATATAAGTGTATAATAGTGGAACAAAGGTATTAAAAATTTATTGCGCAGTCTCTCATTTGTCGACGTTAATTTTCTATGAGAATTCGCGCGCGCGCGTACACACACAGTGCGCGCTCGCGTCTTATCTCTTTTGAAAATCGATACTTCGCGCAGGGCAGCAACTTCAAAATGTTGCGTGCGTCAAATTGCGCTGCGGATTGATCTATTTCACTTTGCATAGCGAGAGAGAGACTCTTTTCGCTTGTGAAACTGCTATGTGAAATACCATACGTGAAAGATTCATGTGGAAACGTTATTTACAGGTCGCGAGCGCGTTTTACCACGGCGGAGAGGCTGAATTGTTGAAGGGAATGTCCTGGTGCCAAGTCTTTTTAGTTATTTATAATCGTTCGTGTATATAGTGAACAATGCGTTTGTGAAAGGTATATATATATATATATATATACGTATTTTATGTGAACGACTTTCGCGTTAAAAGAGTGGCTATGAAATTTTTTCATTAAGAATAATAATGTGTAAAGAATTTTTCGAAAATTTTCCATAAATACCTTTACGGTCGTCGCTGTTGAAAAATTATATAGAGATATACGCGTGCTCGTAAATATCGAGTAAAATCAGTGCTTTTTAACCTCCCGATCGTTATTATTAAATAGATAAAGATATATTGTAATAATGGATAAAAGTATAAATTCCAATATTTTCCGTATTAACAAAAATTTAAATAAAAACGAGTATAACTACGTCCGAAATATACGTGCATTCAACAAGAAAAACGCAAATATGCATTAACGAGCAAAATTATTCCGCAAACCTTTTTACTCTATGTACACGCGTACTTTAACTGTCATATATATACGGATAGCGAATGTATTAACATATTAATTACTTGCGTAAATCAGACTGCCTATTAATAAACTTCAGTGTACGTACAAATTCTCTCTCTCTCTCTCTCTCTTCGTAGATATAGACCTATATATACGTCAACCAACCACCGAGTATTATAAAGTTAATGCATATCAATACTTTATAAAAAAAAATCACCACCATCATCACACACGATCGCGATAAATCGATAGCCACATATAAAAAAAATACAAATACTCTCATTGCACTCAACGCCTTAGGGGACAACTTTTAAGAAAAATCCGAACATCACCACTCGCGCGCGCGTGTTTATTCTCATCCCCGGTCAACCTACTTGGAAAATAAGCCACTAACACCAGGCGCGGTGAATATCGGCCGTGGCAATCGCAATGCCTCCCGATAGACCTCCACTGGGTATACACACACGGCTGCGAGAAAATATTAGCGTCGTCGTCTCGTTCTACGCCAGAGAAAACAAAAATCGATGTATATGTGTGTGTGTCTGTGTGTGTATACGAGGAGCATAAGGAAGCTGTAAAGATCAGCCGCTCGCTCGTAAACTTCTCTCGGGGAAAATCCTCCCTCGCGGGTCCGCGCGCCCGCCTTGTCGTCGCGTTTTCCACTTGGCTGCGGCACCGCCTTCCACATACACGTACACACACATACGCGCGTACGAATATTTACGTCTAGCAAACCGTGTGTTCTCGACCTCACTTGTCGCATTTGCGCGCATGCGCGTATGTCTATACTACTGGTTTTTTTTTGCGTCGTCGTCGACTTTGATTTATTCCGACTGGCCGTCGAATCGAATTGGTTGCCGGTTGGATATTACGGTTAAGTGGTTGTAGAACGAGATGAGATTTTGGAAGTACGTATTATCTATAGTTTTTTTTTTTCGTGGGAATTCAAATTTTGTACGATGATAGGGTAGAAAATTTTAGTAACTGATATATAGCAGAGGTTGTCGACAGCAGTTTTCGGATACGCGATTTGAATTTTGAACGCGTAGCGTGTGCTGGTGTTCAGAATACGGCGTGATCGATTGGTTCGGTGTAACGTGAATGACGGTTGTAAATATGATTTGGTAGGATATAAATATGGTAGAAGTGGTGGGATAAACGGGTGATAGTATCGTTTACAAAACTATGTGCATGTGAAACTATTTTAATCGTAGGTTAACAGAGAGGTTAATCAATGTAATGTCATCGATTTTTTTACACTAAAAAGAAATTGTTGAAAATTAGTATAATATATAAAAATGTAGATAAGTAATTGTAATATCAAAATAACATAGTATTTTTTTATGTTTCCACGTAACTATGTATTATAAAAAATGTTGGTAGATCATTTTTCTTATTGCACTACTCAAGGCTAATAAAAAATGTGTACCTTTACCACTACTCTGAGGTGCCTCATATACCTAAAAATGTTTACTCCCCTCCAAAAAAAAAAAAAAAAAAAAAAACGAAATACCACATTTTCAGTTATACGAGATAAATAAAAAATCAAGTTCCCAACCCTACATAGATCCCAACAAAATACTTTCATACTATAAACATAAAAACCGATCGAATTTCCTCTGCGAATAAACAATTTATCGAAAAAAA
The DNA here is from genome assembly GCA_035583055.1 of Torymus tubicola. Classification (NCBI taxonomy): domain Eukaryota; kingdom Metazoa; phylum Arthropoda; class Insecta; order Hymenoptera; family Torymidae; genus Torymus; species Torymus tubicola. Next base: position 32,625 of record JAWWEQ010005689.1, read on the forward strand.
AATGAACAAACATCACACACATAGAATACAGAGTTTCCACACATACACACACATACACATACATACCAAAACGTCAGCTGTAAAAATATTTCCGCGATCGCGCAAAATTGAAAAATAAAATTGGAAGAGCCGCGCGATGCTGGTCGCGATTTCAGGTGCCGCGCGATGGTATAAAATTGAAAATTCATCATAAAATAAACGCTCGCGCGTCTATAGAAGAAAAAGCCTTTCCGCGCGGAAAAATACACCGCGTTGAACGTGATATCGTTTCCTCTATATATATGTATGCGCGCGTATACGTGGAAAAGAAACTTTTCTTATACTATACGCGTTGAAAGTGAATCTTATACCTCGCGCACGTAGAACCAAGAGCATCTATCCTCCTCTTATGGACAACAGTTATCCAGCCACTTTGCCGTAATAAAATCGCTGATTTCGCATTATATACCTATAAAAGATAAACACTCGGATCCTTGCGTATACGTAACCGGTCAATAACAGTTTTTCATCGCGCAAATATTAATTGAAAACTACCGCTCTACGTAAAATCAACATCAACAACGTGTACAGTTGCGCAAACAATTTTTTTTCTCTCCTCTTTCCCTACCGGTCGCCGCGTATATATACAACAATAACCCGGTAACACACAATGTAACCGCGCGCGTGTATATAATATATACGCGCGCATTGCGCCACCACGCGAGAGTGGTTTTTCAAGCACGCGTTAATGATTTTCAGCGTTTTCCGAAACCTTCCCCCCCACACACACACATACGTATATACCAACTTACCCGCTATTTCATCGTATACATACGCGCGGCACGTATACACAAGCGCACGGAGGGGCATAAACGAATGTTTATAGGTTCATTCGCGAGAGTCCGCGCGCACGGCCGCGGCGTTGCGCGCTTTATGCCCCGCAGCCGCTACCGCTGCTGTATAGTCGCGCCGCACGAGTTAAAGCATTCCACTAATATACGAGCCAATTCGCGATCCGTCATTAGCTCTCTCTCTCTCTCGCTCTCGCTCTTGTCGGAATTACGCAATTGTTTCGCGACGCCCGACATTGTTCCCCTCTCCCTTTCGCGTATGATTTTTGTTCTCTTCAAGCTCCCTTTTGGTAGGTAAACTCCGTTGTATGTGTGTGTGTATACGTACACACGTCACACGCGTACAAAAGAGAGTTGCAGTAGCCTACCCACGTATACGTATATATACGTATAACCTACCAGCGAAGAAAGCTCGGTGCTTTCGTTCGCGTTATATACCCGTATATATACACGAAGAAAAAGGAGAACTGGTGTATATATGTATGTGTGTGTGTGTGTACTCATTGGCATGGAACTCGCGCGTAGCAGCAGCAGCGACGACGACGACGCCTCGACGTTTCCTTCATTCTGCAGCCGTCGCCCAGGTAGTTGACTCGCGAATTTATAGTGGCAAAAATTTATGGCTTCAATTTCCGAGATATTTAACGGAAAGCTACGCGCGAAGTCAAGACGAAGGGGACGATGGGGAAGGGGAGGCGAAGAAGGAGAAGGAAAGGCTTAAGGAATTGTCGCAATTGTTCTCGTCGTGCTTGTATGAGTATGTATATATATATATATATGTTTCAATGTGTAAATGCGCGCAAGTATACATATATATATATATATATGTACATTGACGGAGATCTTAACGCTCTTTCAACTTAGCTTAACTAACGCGCGAGAAAACGCGAGAAGCGTGTGCACAATCTTGTAGGTGTATGTACGCGCGCTCGCGGCGTAATGTAATAATAATGGTAGCGTAAACCCAAGTGAGTGGAGACTATACTATACGATCGAAAATTTTCGTATACACTATAGTTGGAAAGGCTACAAAAGCGTGTGTATATATATATATGTCTGTATATATATGTATATACGGGCACTTGCTTTGTACGTCGCTGCGCGCTACACGGGGATTCCGAGAAGGTGAACGTTTCGCGCGTTGGCGCGCAAAGAGAGGGAGTGAGAGGATTGTAATTGAGAGGCTATTCGGTACACGGCAAATTGCGAGCTGAGGAATGCGTTTTGTGTTACCTGGTTAAAAGGAAAGAGAGAGAGAGAGAGAGAGAGAGAGAGAGAGAGAGAGACCGTTGGTAACTGCTGCTGCTGTTGTACGGATCGATTTGCCGGTTTAATTTTTAATTGATTGATTGCGTGCGCGTGGTTTTCGTTTGAGGAGAGGGTGAAAGAAGGAGAGAGAGAGAGTGAGGAAAAGATTGATTGGTGAATTCGTTACCCCTTTAATTAGGCACGCGAGTGCCCGAAGTTTACGAAATTAAAATTTTTCTTATCCTACTGACCTGTATATGCAGAAATGTTTCTACACATATTTGAGCAAGTTCACATGGCAACGTTTCACGCTAGTGTTGAAAAAAAAAGCATTGAAAAAAAATCTGATGTAAGATATTTTTTTTTATGATTTTATGTATAATTATTATTCAGATAGGTGTAAAAAAAGTTTGTATAGTACATAATGGACTTACGAACAATCTGTCTATTATTACGTAAACCTCACATTGAACTTCGATTGTTGGCTTACGAGACGACGACAGGACTCAAGTTCGTTGACCCGTGTTATTCGAGCTCGAGCGCGTAGTATATTCGTTGGATAACATTTTTTTTTCGTAAAATTGTATACCTATAATGGTTCAACAGTTTCTGTTTTGTCTCGTTTTATTACATCCTGCCATTTATGGATTCCACTTGTACGCCGTAAAAATTCCTTAGAAACGAGGATAGTATATACATGCATAACCTATTATATCATTACCATTAAAAAAAAAAAAACAACAACCATATTTATTATTAATAAATGCCTACAGTTCTACACGAGAACCATCTTTTTCATCAACCTTAAACCCTTACCAAATAATCTTACAACACCCATCCTACTGATTGAATTTTCCCTCTCCAACCCATATGTATATATATATATGTATACACACGCTTCAACTCTCTTATCAGACTTCGAAACGAGGAAAGATGTTTATAGTATTCCAAGCCTTTGTCTACCTCACAAACCAGGGTGTAAAGTCGAGAGAACACACCACACAGTTATCCCCGAAAATCCTCGCATCCTCCTACTACTACGTATATGTGTATATAGCATCTATAGGAGGCTCGAAGCGACAGGAAGTAATAGAAACGCGAGAATGGGATTCTCTCTCTTCTCGTCCGAAACGAGACTTCTCTCGCCTACGGCTCAAAAACCGAGCCGTCGCCGCGGTCCCGATATAATTTCCGGCGGGCATACGCGGATCGATCGCCAACTGCGTATATATATATACTGTACTGATGCCTACATATACTACTTTGCCAAGAGGATTTTCGAAGAGAGAGAAAAAAAGCATCAGCATCGCGAGGCGCGGGGATAAAAGGCCTTCGGGACACTTGCGGATTAACAACAACGCGTGACTTTGATTCGCCCTAAAGATATATATATATATATATATATAAATCGGCTTTACTATATATATAGGGTATATGGAAAGATTATCGATCCTTTATTCAAATTGTGGTATTGTAATTTGATGGAGAGGGTGTTTTAATATCGTGCGTGGGGTTAAAGATATATATATATATATATATATATACACCCGCTCTTGGTATGGGTATTGTTTTCGTGGTGTGCCTCTTCTTACCCCCCCTCCCCCTGCTACTCTGGATTAATCGCGAAATTTCTTCGGCGAACTATTCGCCGCTGTGCTCAGATTCTCGCTCGTGCGCTGAGGAGAGTTTCGAAGTGGTTGGATGAAATTTTTCCGTTTACTTTTCTTTTCTTAACCTCGTCGAGATTCTCTCTCTCTCCGAGAATGGATTAATTTTCTCAAAAACACCGATTGTTATTCTTACGATGAAGGTAAGAGGCGAAGAAAAGTTTTTTTAAAAATTAACCCTTATATAGAATTAATATAATCGATTGTAGCTAAATTTATTTAGCCATGCAGATATTAAATCTCGGATTTGTAGTTACAGACATTTTTATATAAAATATCGAATACCTATACGTACATATACATAAAATAAAATCTTCTCTCCCGAATGTATATATATGTAACTTCTTCGTTTATCCATTTTTCAAAACAATCAAACACTCCGTCGACGAAACTTCATCAATTCCCCCCCCCCCCCCCTCTTACTGTCGAAAAATCCATTTCCCGCGCAACCAGAGCAGATTAATTATTCGGAAAGCTCTACTGCGCACTCACCGCAACTTCGTCTTGTATATATATACACACACACATATAACACAGACGACACAACAATCCACGCGCGTGTGCATCACACGTAGCACAAAAAACCCTCCTCGAAATTATTAATGATCAGAAGAGAGAGAGAGAGAGAGAGACAGACAGTTCGTAGCAACGTATCTATATACGTGCCGCCGAAAACAATCCGCTTTTAATAACGCTGCTGTATACTCTCCCCGCGATCTCTCACGTGCATCATTAAAAATATTTTTAGACGAATAACAACAACAACAACGACGACGACGACGACGCAGTCTGTCTGTATATACATATATATTTCCTTTATCTTCGAAACCCTCCACCTCCCATAGCTTATTTAATTTTCCTGCCGTGCCGGAGATGAAACGCGGAATGAAAATGTTCCGTCGTTGCAGATTTTTCCAAGCTAGGACTATATACACGCATATACCTATATATACACATATACAGACATCCACCGAAAAGACACAATCGACAACAACGGTATATACGCGCAGTCCTCTCTCGCTCGAATTACGAGACACATAGAAAGAGGCGACACACACATATACACGCATACACATATATAGAGACATCGAGTTGCAGCAATGTGCACAGCGGCCTCTCGAGGACACTTCCTGCTCTTTGTTCACCGCGCTCGTCGTTTTTAAAAGGATACCCATCTATCCGGCGATAGATTGGCGCGCGCGCGCGAGCGTTCGCTTTTTCTCGTTTAATTCTCGCCTCGCAACACACACACACGCATAGTCCTGATGCCTCTTCACCGACGATGCTACAGCAGCAGCAGCATATAACGATTGAACTTTTTGTTTTCCCTCCCTATATCCACTCATTTTTTTTTTCATATATCCTCCGCCTGCTGTTCCAACCTTTCGAGCACGAATTCCCGATGCATCTGTTTACGTTCGGCCGACGTGGATGCTCTAATAGCGTGCTTCCCTCTCTCTCTCTCTCTCTTCTCTCTACCCCCCTTGTGTCTTTTTCTCTCTCTCTCTCTCTCTCTCTCTTGCTTTTTTTTCACGCGCGTACAAAGGCCCAGCCAAGTGTGAGCGCGCGATAATGTTAATTTTCGCAAGTACAAAAGCTACCAGGGACGAGCGAGCCCGAGCCTCTACGTGCAGATAAACCAAACTCGTGTATGTATATATGTATACGTATATATATATATGTGTGTTGTATACATACTACTCTCTCTCTCTCTGTGTTAGAGTGTACACATGATGATGCACACGCGAGTATATAGTGTATATCCTCGTTCATGTGTGAAGGTTAACGTTCACGCGCTTGCGCTCGCAACTTTGCCGTGAAAACGCGAGCTTCTCCATATATACACACATACATATATACATATGTATATGTAGAGAGAGAGAGAGAGAGAGAGAGAGAGAGAGAGAAAGCTTGTCCTGCAAGCTCACATATATACGATGATGATGCAGCCTTGCGCCGTGCGCAGCCTTAAATAACGATCCACCGCCGCTGCCGTCGGCTGCGCGCGCGTAGCGCTCATTTCTCTCTCTCTCTATATACATATGTATACGTACAAACTCATGTTTATATATATATATATATATATATATGGATATACGTATAGATGTACGTATAGACAGGTATATTGACACAAAAATCGAGGCAATCGGGGGTGAGCCGCTTGCTCGCCTAGCGTAGAAACGGAAAAAGAGGAGAAGACTAGATAAAGTGTATATATAGCGGACGTGCATCTCTCTCTTTCTCGTGTCTGCCCTCCGCGTGTATATGCGCGTGAACGCGTACAATGCAAAAGCGCTGATATGTTTTACCGTGGGTTACTTGTTGCATGGTATGTAAGAGTATATATATATACGGGTATAGGTTACGGCTATATATATATATATGGTCAATTCGGTTGGTAAGGTTCGAAGATGTGACGAAGGATGGAAGAAAAAATCAGTGATTTATATATTTATTAAATGGGAGAACAATTTTCATTGAATATTTTAGTATTGGAATTGACGATTGTTTTACCGGGAGGGGGGGAGGAGGGGAGGGGGAGAGTTTCTGACGGATTGCGCGAGCAAATATACGCGGAGATTTAATTGATATTCGCGCGCAGTTTGCGCGGAAGTTATCGAAGCGGAATATCTAAACGCGACCGATACTTTTACTTCCCTGCAGAGCGTTCGGTGAAATATGCAAAGGGATTACGACGAGTCGAGGAATTTCTATGGCTGTCAGAACTCGCGTACGATATATATATATGTACAATATTTAATATCGTGTATATATATAACTTTTTTATTGAATTTCATGCGGAATTGAATTTTGATTGAAAGATTTTCTTTGGAAGGTATATATATATGCAATATAGTAACGCTATACGTTGCAACAAACCGAGTAAATAATTTTTATTACATTTCTCTCTTGTTATATAACTATATATAGAGAAGAGATAAAAGCATGCGGAGGGGAGGTAACAAACTCGTAGGAAATAAACGTCGAGCTAGAAATCAAGATTTAACCTCCTTTCCGACAAAAGCTGCTGTATAGTATACCCATAATACTCCCCGTGCTGCGAGTGAGCGCGGCGGCGCGCATTACGATTACGATCCGAAACAATGAGCGCTGCATTTGTCGTGAAGTCGGTCTATCGTTGTAATTGAATATTTCGGATAGCGTTTAGAATTTCTCGCTAAAACCGCATTCGCACTCTGTATCATTTCGCAAGGTACCATTGTCTCTCTCTCTCTCTCTCTCTCTATATATATACTGTGTCGTTTAAAAATGCATTATATACAGAACGCCGAATTAATCGCGCCCGACGGTTGGGTTAATGGGAGCTACAGCCTATATACAGATAGTGCAGCAACTTGGCAAGACATAATTATCTTTTTAACGATCCATCTGCGAAACGAAATTACAATACACTGCTAAATGATTTTTCTGTATTATACTGTACATATCGCGTGCGCGCGCATAAATCAAGCTACCGTCATTTGGAGCACTGTGATGGTGTGTATATATACACTATTACACGGAATCTCGTCCTGGAAAAAAGCAAAATCATGTTTAAAAATCCGGGAAAAACACTCGGGGTGACTGAATAAACCAGCGTGCGGATCTATCAATCAATCAGTCCGGGTAAAATCCAATTTCCCCGCAGTACAAGGATATACCCAACGCGTGCGGGGATTTCTTTTTTACGGGGTAAGACCTTGCGAATGGATTCCCAACGGTGTGTCATGTATACGGGTGTGGCGAGAAAGGATTTCTTCTGCGAAAGGTAGCTACTTACTTATATATTTGTATTATAATAATGGTTATTAGATATGTGCATTTGAAGTCGATTTTTATGGTAAATGCCGACTGTGCATTTGACAGCTGAGTCTTCTTGCAAAGATATATGTGATTGCGTGGAATTCCTTTGGAGCAAATTTAAAATCGCTGAATTCGTATGTTTCGATGATATTCAATTTAACAATTAGCATTCTTTGCTTTGCCCATTCAAACCTGGATCTATAGTTTACTTTCTGGAAATACGATAAGATTACTCAAAAGACAGTATTTTTTTCTTACATTATATTTTTCAGTAATTTTACTTAATTGTAAGAAAAAAAAACTTATATTTCATCGCGACGTAAACTCCAGACACCCATTCAATTTTTTCCTCTCTATATATATACACACGTAGCCTTTGAGCATCTAATATAATTTTAAAAAGTTGAAAAAAGAAAAAAAAACTTAAACCAACCCCATCCCTAGCAACGCGTATACACACACATACATCGAAATCCCGCAGCCATTATCCCCTCCATTTTCTCTTTATCCCTGGACCGTCAGACTTTCACTCTCAACCCACGTCTCTCTCTCTCTTTCTACCTCTATATACGCCACGCGACTCTTCTTCTTCTTCTTCTTCCTCTTCTTCTCCATTCCCTCTCTACACCAGCAACCTCACACCTTTGATGCACACGCGACTACGACGACGACGACAAGTTAAAATTCAGCGTATATATACGAAAACGTGCGCTTGGGGTTTGAGAACCCCCCTCGATCTCGCCGCACACAGTTACTCTCTCTCTCTCTCTCTCTCTCTTTCTCTCGTACGCGCGCCAAAGGAATATAAGTATATACACCGCGACAGCCGGCAACCGACAGAGTAAAAGAGAGAGAGACAGAGAGTGAGAAAGAGAGAGGAAGGGAGGGAACGAGAGGGACAGACGATCGCGTGTTGTGATGCGTCTCCACTGGTGGTTTATGGTGTAGCAGGTAGTAAGTATAGCAGTCGCGTTAGGTGTCTCTCTCTCTCTCTCTCTCTCTTTCTCGACGGGAATACAGATGCGAGGTGGTTCCGCGATGGCGTGTGTATGTATGCAAGGGGAAAAGAGAGAGAGAGAGAGAGAGAGAGGGACGTCGCGGTGGCGGTGTTGTTTATGGGATGCGGAGGATTTTAAAGGAGTTGTAGACACGACGCGGCCCGGGGAAGTCGTTGTAATTTGGGGGGGAATAACTGATGTGTTATTATTTTACGAGCTATGCTTACGAATTTTTATAGGATATATATATATATATATATGCGAATCATTCCCTTATTCTTGATCTTTTATACTTATCGTTCAATATTTTCTTTTCTTTTTTCTAAATGAGCATATATATATATACGTATCAGTGCATATACACGTATAAATACAATGTAAAAACCTCACGCATTTATCCAGTATTGCAAAATGGACGTGGATATTGCATTCAATCATAATCGACAAGGTGAATAACTCCCCATTGAAATTCAAAATACGCGGTTAACCCTCCCAAAACCTTCGATTTTACGAAACGTCAACAAAAAATGTCACTTTAATCGCCACTCTGTATAGGTTGAAACGATATATTCAACCTGCAGCGTGCTCAACCATCAACGACGAATCGAAAAATTGTCAAAATTGAACTAAAAAAAAAAAAAATTCCCTCGCAAATCCAGCCTTCTGTCAATACAAACGCACATCGGCATCGCAGGTAAAACAAAAAAAAAGAGAGAGAGGAACCGAACTCCATATCTCTCTCCCCTTCTCTTCCATTTGACATCTGCCGTCGCCCATCACTAGCCAATCCCCTATCAATCCTCCCAATTGCTTATAATAATAATAATAATAATAATAATAATGATAATAATAATAATAATAATCCATCGAACAAACGGAAAAAGCAGCCGAGGATCAAAGCGTCAGAGACCTCGACGTGTATAATATCCTGCGTCTAGTGGAGCAGGGCCACAATAAGGGTGAAGGTTCATCGTTCTGCCGTTCGCGGCGCTACAGTCGTTCCTGTCTCTCTTTCTCTCTCACTCTTTCTCCCCCACTCCTGCCACCCTCTCTCTCTCTCTCTCTCTCTTTCTGGCTTCCTCGTCGCCCCCTTCTTTCTCTCTCTCTCTCTCTGCCCCTTTCGCACAGAACGCTGTGCTCTTTGTTCCCCCTCTCGCTTGCTTGCTCTCTCTCTCTCACTTGCAAACTTCCTTCTCCCTCGCATCGTGCGGTGTGCGCGCGCGCGCGCGCTCGCGACCCTCGCGAGGAGAGAGAAAGACGAGCGGGCGCCGGGCAGGCAAGCCGGCGAGCGTACAACACAGCTGCCGTATACACATACATACATATATATACGCACACAGACACTACTATGCTCCCTCTCTCTCTCTCTGTCTCGCTCGCACGCTCGCTTCATTCTCTCTTGCTTCGCTCGCAGGCAGGCAGGCAGGCAGTAAGAGTCGCCGCGCAGCGCCGTCTAGTAGTCCCGTCGCCGCACGCGCATATACAACTCTTGTGTGTTGTGCGTCCAAAACCTCTCTTCAGTCTTCAGTAGATCTCTGTGTCCGCGTCGTTTTCCGAGTATATATACAAAAGTGCGTTACAACGCCGATTTTTTTGTATACAACCACGATTATTGGTTTATTACCACAGTGATATTGAAAAAAAAAGAAAAAATCTTCCGCGTGTGTTGTTCAAATCGTGCCGTGTCGTCGTTGTTGTTCGTATATATAATATACGTGCACTCACATACACACACAGAGAAACGCGCATATATAGACGGTGTGTGCGCGCGCGCGCTCCCGAGAGCTCATGTGCCGGCTGTGCGACGCGCAGGAGCTGAAGAAGAAGCTGTCCAGTAGTAGTAATAGTATTAGTAGTGGTTGTTGTATCAGTATAGCTGTATAACAGCAGGAACGAGACGACGTGAATTTTCAAGATCAATCGTGTAACATATACATATACACGCGTGCGCTCGCCCGGCTTTAGTGTGCTGCTCTTGTGTGTTATATACATATACACACTGTACAGAGCACGATCAGTGTCTGTGTACAAGAGTATACATATATACAAGTCCTGCGAATATATATATTTCGTCTTGCCGGCTCGACTACTACTACATCATACTTTTCCCAGGCTCCGTCACCATCGGTTTGTATTTTCTCTGCATATAGAATATACTTCTTTCGTACATTATATACGACCCCGACATCATCATCATCATCATCTCCGTTCACAATATCTCCTTCTATATATACATATATATATGTAATACTCTTTGCATGGGCTCTCTCAACCGTCACCTCTCTCCACTCTCTCCCGCTTTTCAATCGCGTCTACCACTACCTTCACCCGCTGCTACCGCCGCCGGTGGTTTCTCTCTCTGTCTCTCTGCCCGGCTACGGCGCGTTCGCGACAATAATTGTGTGTATCTCTCGCTCTCTGCTCCATCCAATCGATACTCTTTCTTCCGCGCTTCTCTCTCTCCCTCTCTTCGTCTTTCAACTCTATCTCTCTCTCTATATATATATATATACATCCTCGTGGCCCCCGCAAAGTCGCGAGTGCAAAGTTCGCCCGCGTGCATTAGGCAAAAGCGAGTTCTTACTCTCTCTCTCCTTCTCCTTCTTCGTTCTCTATACGGTAGAGGAAATTTTCGAAAAACACATGAAGAAGAAGAAGAATAAGAGAGGAGAAGCTGCATTATTCGCTCGAGAGCTGTAATACGTATAAGAAGCCGAGCAAGCGAACGACGAACGTTCGCGAGTATAGAGGATATAGAGAGAAAGAGAGAGAAAGAAAAGTTTTGCCGCTTCACGGTGCGCTGACCGTAAAACCGGTGTCTGCACACTTTTATACCCGCGCTCGCTCGCGTTCACTCGCTCGCTTCACCTACCTATATATATACCTATCTATCTATCTTACACATACATATAGATATATACCTGCTATCCTGGCGCGAAAATTTTCAAACGACCGTTGTAAAAAGAAAATCAGTATATACAACGTCGTCGCGTCGAGCTTTGCAACTTTACGTATTTTTTTTTGTCTCTTCAAGACACACTGTCTCTCTCTCTCGCTCGCCCTCCCCCACGATAACTTTTTTGTTTCGTTCTCCGCCAGCCTGCCTGCTCTCTCTCTCTCCCCCGTTCGACTCTCGCGCGCGCGGTTCATTCTCTCTCTCTCTCTCTCTGCCGGTGCTGCAGCAGCTTGTGTGCGCGCTTTGTTCGCGCTCTCCGGACTGCGCGTAAGCGAGACGCAGAGAGAAAGAGAGCAGCAGCGTCTCGCCGTATGCTAGTCAAGCGGTACGGGGCCCCACCGACAGAGACAGAGAAACGACGCAGCAGCAGCAGCAGCAACGCATACACACCGGTGTTGTATATATATATATATATATATATCTATATGTATATACCGCGCGTCTGTCTGTGTACACACCGTATATACGCGTACCAGCAGCAGTTCACAATGTATGTATCGAAAGGAGCCGGTTCGACACACGCGCGTGTGTGTGTGTCTGGCTGGCTGGCTGGCGCTTTGTTTGTTTGCTGCCTCATGCGCTACCTTGCCTCCTCGTCGTCGTCGTCGTCGCCGCTACTATCTCTGTCTTTCTGCTCCGTTTCGAGCCTTCCTCCCTCTCTCTATCCCTCTTTCACTTTACTTCGCCTCCATATACCTTCTCCCTACTCTTGGTGCATGATGTATGTGTATAATACACACACCGACACGCTTGCATGATCATACATATACATACTATAGCATGCCGCCATATCATACACGCGTATAGCACCTTTATATATATATCTACTATCTCTATATATATACGCTTTAACTTACACATGCCCATGGCACTTATTTGATTTGCTCGTGTTCGTGACCTTGGAATTGGTGTTCAGTGTCGGAGATTATACACGCCAGCAGCAGCAGCAGCAAGCAGCGACAACGACAACACACCAACAACGCACAAAGTGCGATTGGTGAGAAATAAAACACGGAAGAGTGTTGTTGAGAGTTGAGAAAATCTCGACTGTGGGATATCACTACACACCTTTAAACATTCGTCCAGGACGAGACGACAAGCTGGCAGCGGCAGCAACACTGGCGGCAGCAACCACTGCGGCGGCGGCGGCAGCGGCCACGAGGACCATGTTCCCGTACACTACGTTCCCGGCTGTCGGGTAAGAGAGAGAGATGCATAGACGATTCGCGCGTTATATACAGTAGAAGGGAGAAAGACGAAAGTGTGTTATATGTATATATATTTATAAATATATAACGATCAAGTAAGCTTTCGGCTTCTTTTTATTCTTTGTTTGTTTTTTTACCTTTCATCTTTCTCTCTGTGAGTGTGTAACGCACGTGTCGTCGGTTACCACAATATATAAATACGAGGAGGACGATCACCGACATAGGAGCACGCTGTCAAAGTGTATATACGTGTTTTGGTATTTTTTTTATTTTGGGAGGGCTACTCGTCAGCTGTTACCTGAGATTCGCTTTTTTATTTCAAATGGTGTAATAAAAATTCAACGCGTATGCTACACACACACACACATACGCCGTTATCTCTCCCTGTGGAGATATCATCGTTCGTGTTCTGTGTGTATATATATATTACAGTATCGTCGCTGTGTTGTTGTTGTAGTATTGCGTGCGCGCCGGTTATGAGAATAATGCCACAGGTGTTGATTGTTTTATTAATGAGCGTTCCTCTCTCTCTCTATATAGTATACGAAAGTAAGAGTCGCGGTTTAGTTCCCTCGGTTCTATATATGTGGGGAAAAAAAGCCGTTGAATTTATATATATAGTTCTTGTATACACGCTTGTAAAGCTGTACGTGTATGTATATATAGTACGCTCGGGCTTATATATACAAGCGAGTATTAAAATTCATCGCGCGTCGTAATTTTCTAGGCGCTCGTGGATGGCTGTAGAGGGGATAAACGGGGCAAGTTTGAAAAATGCGGCGAATTTTAAAGGATCGTTTTTTCGTAATACCCGTTAAATTAGGGCTGATTAAAAGAGAGAGAGAGAGAGAGAGAGAGAGAGAGAGAAGAACGCGAGCACAGGGCAGAAGGGGCATTGAATTATGCGCGACGCGCTGGCCGTATAGAAAACTTCATAAATTTTCAGCTTTATCGGGGGAGGAGGGCGAGTGAACGGGAGGCAATTATGTCTGATTAATTTTTCGCAGCGTGCTCCGCGTTCGCGCGACTCTCCGATGTAATTGAATATTTTGTTTCCTCCACATCATCATCATCATCATCATCATCATGTGTATACATTGTTTTTGTTCTCTTACTCTCACTCATTCATATATACTCACTCATCGTCATTCTCTTACTCATCATCTTCTTTATCATTCACACATTTTATTATACATAATATAATTAGGCAATCATTACTATTATTATTATTATTATATTATTCCTTGAGTATATATAATCGGTGCAGTAGTTTTACATTAATTTACGGTAGAAGATTGTTTAGTGGTTGTTTGTCTACGGGACCAGTATTTACAATTTTTTTTACATATTATTATTACTATATATTTTTAATGTTTGTCTCTATTTGAAAGAGTTAAAAGTATATGTATATATATGTATATAGCGAGATGCTAATCGCCTGGACGAGAAGTGGATGAAAACGAGAGTCGTATATGTGCGGGGTTTTGAGATTGAGACTCTTCTTTTTCTTCCCGTTTCTTCACTCAAGCAACCGACGAGTTTGTTTCTCGCAATAATAGTCCTGGCGATTTTACACCGCTATATATCTATATATATGTATATGTGTGGTTGCAATACACATTTTTTTTTTATATGTATACATTTCTGGTTTGTTTTTTTTTAAATTACTCATTTATCTATATATAAATATCTATATGTGTACAAAGGTAATAACGTAATTATGTGGCTCGATATATCTATATATATATTTATATGGTAATTGGTATTTTGTATATTTATAACAAACGATGGCGCCAAGGTGGCACGCTGTATCACTTTGTATATTACTATTACTACTACAACTTCCCGTCGTATAACCCCCCCCCCCACCCCCCACCTACCAACAACCGGACCCCCCATTATTGCTATATCGCCACCCCACTTATTAATGTTTTATAAACATTATTAACCGCATCGATTTACCCCTGCTCGCTGGTTAAACGATATAACGCTAATAACCCAAGATTGCGCGTACTACATACGTGTGTACTAACTATAATACACGTGTATCACGTATAACATATATATATGTAAACGTTTGTTTTCCTTTTTTTTCTTCTCTCTCTCTCTCTCTCATGTACTTCTTGTACTAAACATTATTATATCTCAGCGTGTTTACACGCTCGTGGCAAAACGGACAGCTCGGTATATATATATACACACAGCAGCGCTTTTCGAGCATTTGCATATCTCCGCGAGATTCTCAACTACGGGAAATCACTACTTTTCCCTCTCTCTCTCTCTCTCATTCTACACTATACTTCTTTTTCTTATAAACCGCTCTAAACCGCACACGCGGCAGAAGTTCGCGCGGCAAAAATGAATTATACTTTCTCTCCCGCGTATATTAGAGGCTTGATCTTTCGCGCGCGCGCATGTATAATAATAATCGACGCTCGGCTCGTGCGCATACTCTGCCCACTTTGCGCAAGTATGCAAATGTTTGAAAGTACGCGAGCGTGCAGCTCAAACTCCGGTATATAGCATATATATATACATACGTGAGCGAGCGTGATTCCGATCTGTCCGGCTAATAATACTTGAACTTTTGGCACTTTTGCGCGCGCTTTCAACGTATATATACCGGAGACACATCATCATGCGCGAGGTGAAATCATCGTTTCGGATTCACGCGATATGTCGTTTAATATATATATATATATCTAACTGGTATTATAACATTGTACATTAGATAATGGCTTGTGAAATAATAGCATACTTTTGTTTTCATTGCTCTGTATTCTCTATCTCTCGAGGGTTACGTGATTGTTTATTTCCATATATTCACACACTCACACATATACGTATATACATAGTTGCATGCTTGAAGCAGAAACGCGCCTCTCGAGAGATGCATATCGTCGTTTTACTATTACTACTACTACTACTACTACTACCACGTACATGCGTACGTTATATTTTTATATTATATATTTAGCGTAGAATAATAATATAATCTTTTTGGCGTATATATATACTCACACACTTATACACATTCACATAATATCCTGATTCCCTTCTCTCCCAACATTATACGGTTTTGACAATGTTCAAACGGCGCTTTGCCGGTAACTTATTTATCTCTTTCGGGTGACATGACGACGACGACAACGACGTCGACAATGACGACGAGAGGCCAAAGTGTGCATCAACGTGCTCCGGAGAACTACTTTGCCATGCTCTTGCACTCACTCTCTCTCTATCTCTTTCTCTCTCCATCTCTCGGAGAACTTTTAATCTCAGGGTTTTGCATAAACTTTTGAGTATGCCGTGTGTGTGTGTATGTGTGTGTGGGCGGTGGTTCACCGCTGTGAACTTTTGTCATTTTGGCCTTCTCCGACTATATATATATATACGTTCCTTTTTAACCCTCTATAAGACTCTTCAATTTCCCATTAATTTCGAACAGTCGTGCATAATACGACTTTTCTCTCTCTCACTCACTCACTCTATATCTATGTCTTTGTATATGAGCGGCGGCCGTGTCGTTGCCAATTAGAAAGCATTATTATTGACTAATTCGTAGTGACTAACAAATTCTTGTTATTTATTATTATTATTATTATTACTATTATTATTTATTTGTTATTATTGAGACGTAGTATATTTGGTAGTTGTTATATATTATCTATATATATCTTTGATATTGCCTGAGATGATTAATTCATTCATTAACTATAGTGACAGTACAGTTATATTCACGTTAGATACGAAAACCTTTTTGTAATATTCTTCTTTAGAGATCGACTTTAAAATCTCCAATGACTTGTACTTTCAGGTTATTCAGGTCTCTATACGCTACGGACTTTTTTCTTTCAAGACTTGTCTGAGGATTTTATACATTTATATATCATACACTTATATAATAATGCCTAATATATATATATACAATATATACGATATAAATATATATGTGTGTGTAAATAAAAAGAAATATTTGGAGCAATAAAAAAGAAAAAGGAAGTAGTGTTTTTTTCTCTCACAAAACAAAACAAAAAAGACATATATGTATATAAGAGTATTGAACGAATTTTATTATTTTACATACATCTTACATTATATTATAAAACCGTGCGCGCTCGATACGCGTATATATATATATATATATGATATCGACGTCTGTGTCTATATAACGTTATCGGCGAAAGCCGTATATAACTCACCGATTCCCGCATCCTTTCTAATTCTGTAAAAGTACATTTCGACATACTCCTACATACAGCGCTGGCTATATATACCAATTTCATCCCAAAAATATTTAACCTGTCCTCATAGACACTATACACACACATATACAGCAGCACGTAATAAATTTCAACGCCTTATCTGCGACAATTCATTAGTACAGCTCCCGATTCTCTAAATATAAACATCGTACCGGCTTATAACATAGCAACCAAACGTGGTGGTATATATATATATATATATATACACAGGACATTGACTCAGCTCACCTCGCGCGACGAATTTCGCTGCGCGCGAGTTGGTTTGGCGACCGGTCGCTACGCTCCCAGCGCCCACATCCTTCTCTCTCTCTCTCTCTCTCTCTCACTTTGGTTCACTCCCACCCGGTTACAAAACATTTTCATTCGATTTTTTTTTCTCTCTCTCTCTCTCGAACTGCTGCGCAAACGCTTTCGCTTTCGCTCGCTCGCTCGCTTGGGTTGGATCTAGATAACCGCGAGGTGTGCGCGCGCGCGCGTTCGTATACTGGGAAACGGCGTTAAACCGCGAACGAGCGAAGCTCGACGAAAATTCAAATGGCCCGAATAAAAATCGGGCTAAGCCGAGCGAGAGAGAAAGAGATAAAGCGCGGGGGTAGGGAGAGAGAGAGAAGGGAAGAAAGTGAGAGGTCGGAGGATTTTGGAATGAAAAGAGATGATGATGGGTAAGTCGGTCGTCGACTATACCGCTATATATATATGCGCGCTGTAATCTTTTTTGACCTCATGCGGGGGATGTGACATTGACGTTTTATAACAAAAAAAACGAAAAAGATTCCACTATTCGCTGTGTATGTGTGTATGTTTCTTTCCTTTTGTTCGTTATTATATATATATAAAATTCAACTCCTTTGTCAACGCATACACTGTAATAATTGAATTGACTTTCGATTTTCCGTTACATCGATAAATTTATATAACTTTATAAAATAATACAGCCAGTACGCGACAAAGAAATCATAACGCTTTTAAACTAATGCGCGAACGCTCGCACACACACACACACACACACACACACACACACACACACACACACATGGGCGTTTTAACGCGATTTGATCCTCACGAGACATTAAATTTTCAAGCGCTGGTATATACCACGCGGTTTTGAAAGATAACAGTTCCATTTCCTCGCTCGCTGTTCCTCTTCTCATCGTATTTTTATTTCCCTCACTGGTATAGCGTACTCCTCTACAAAAAGTATACATATGTACGCTCGCGCGTATGCGTAATTGCTCAATTGAACATTAAACGTTACAACGTTTAATTCAAACGTCGCGTCATCATCCGTCGTCGTCCACTCCATCGTACATATAACTTTTCCACGGTAGTGCTGTGCATACGCGTGAGGCGTATATCCATATACATATCTACCGACCGAGAAATATTAAAAAAAAGAAAAAGAACAACATAGTATATACACAGGAAAAAGTCGCTTCGTCAGCGCGAACCACGCGAACCGGCAAGGACACACACACATACGTACATACTTCGTCTCGTCATTATTACGCTACACACTCTTATGTGAATTTCGGCGTCCCTATATATACGCGCGTATTATACAGTATATACGCGAGAGTGCGTACAGTAGTAGAGCACACGCTATACAATGGGCAATCGAAGGGGAAAATTCTCGAAAGCGATCCCGCCATGCTGCCGTATATATACGTGGTTACGGCTACGGCTGCTGCTACGTTGCTAAGGGCAACGCGTCGAACAAAGAGAGAAGAGAGAGCGCGTGCGCGGTCTGGAGAACGCGCGCACGAGGGAGAGAAGAGTATACAAGAGCGTTGAAGAGAGTAGCGTGCGAAGGGAGCAAGAGAGAGAGAAAGAGAGATAAATGCTCTCAGCGGTCGTGACAATTTTTGACGATGAATTCGGAATGAGCGGAACGAACAGGGTTTTCTCATATACCTTGAATGAATTGGGCGAAAATTGAAAATGTGAATGAGTATACGTAGGATGACCGATAAGGATAATGGATAAATCGGATTTTGGTGCGAGGTGGAAAAGAGAAAAATGCAATTTTAAGAGTTTTAATTTAGTATATATTGGTTGGTATACTTTGCCGTTTCCTCTTATAACGATTGACTTAAACCTTTAAATTACCTACATATACACTGTAAAAAAAAATTCCAGAAATTTAATGCACATATGCTGGAAGCAAATTTCAAGCAGGTACATTAAAAC
>JAWWEQ010005700.1:0-51775 GCA_035583055.1 Torymus tubicola
TGTGTGCATACTACACATAGAGAGAGAGAGAGCGACTGGCTGCGCCCCTACTCCTACGCTCTCTCGTCGTACCGCGCGGCGCGGGCGCAAGCAAGCAAGCAGCAAAAGCGAGAGAGAGAGAGAGAGAGAAAGATAAGCTCAACCAAGCCGCTCGCTGTGCCTCGGCCAGTATCGTTCGCTCGCTTCGAGCGAATGCTGCCCGCCCGCGCGCGCGCGCCTCTGTCCGTCGCCGCCACCGCCTGTTTCTATATACTCCTCTCTCTCGTCACACGGATACACGCGCGCGTGCGCTGCTACCACTGAGAGAGAGTATATAGTTGTGTCCCTCTCTCTCTATATAGATACAGAGAGAGAGAGTGAAGGAATCCTTTTTATATATACACACACGCGCGTAGTTTACAAGTAGCTTATACCTGCTACTGGTGTTGTTGTTGTTGTTTTTGTACCTAAACCTCAACATCGCGAAACCGCACGTATATACGCGTGAGAACGAGCAGCAGGAGAGGACCGGCCGCGTGTGCAGCGTCTGTGTGCAGCGCGAGAGAAGCAGTAAGAGAAAGAGAGGTGCCGACACTCTATACGACTGCGAGAGCAGTCTGTGTGTGTGTATATCCGTATATTAGATATTTTGTGTTTTTATTTTTTTTCTTTATATATATATAAATACGCGGTGTCAGTGCGGGGATGAAGAATGAGGAGAAGTAGAAATATATATAGTTGTCCTTATATACTAAAGGTGGTGTATAACATATACATATAGCTTGTAATAAGTAGATAAAGTGTATATATGTAAGAGAGAAAGAGAAGAAGAGAGTGCGTGGCGAGCGCCGGACGGGCTAACGCGCCGGCTGTACTACTGAAAAACACCGAGGAGAGACTCTGTCCATTGTCACATAATATATAGATATAGCTGTGCTGCTGTATATACTGTCCTTTATATACTCCTGCCGACCGATATACACAGTTATACACTAACAACAACTACTACTACTTGCTATACGTCCTGTGAGTGCCGAATTTGAGGTTATTCCTCGTTGAGCGCGACCGAGAGGTAGAATATTCACATTGGTTATATTATATATACCTCTAACATACTGTATGTATGTGTGTATATCTACGTTATAGTGCGCGCGTCCTGCAAGCTCTCTTACTCTCAGGTCAGAGAGTGAGAGAGAGAGAGAGTGAGTGTGAGCCCAGGTCGGGTCACGCGAAAAGCCACATACATATAGGAAGGGGAAGAGAGCAGCAGCAGCAGCAGCAGTGCGCGCGAAAAATATCTCTCTCTCTCACTGATGGCTGCGCACACAATCCTTCTGTGTTAGTGTATATATATGTGTGTGGAGTGCGCTCGTTACGTCAATCCTGCGGTTCCTTGCTGAACGAGAGAAAGCTACATCATATATATATATACGTATATATACTATATATAGCAAAAAAGGGGGGAGGGACAGTGAGAGAGCGTGGGCGCACACACACACACACACACACACACCGGAGGAGATGAGACCTAAGCGAGGTCCTTCCGGGCCCGAATTGGGTTACGTTGGCGCGCCACCGCCGTTGCTCATGCTACTACTGATGCTACTGCTACTACTGCTGCAGACGGCCTGGCAACAGAGCGCCTGAAAACAGAGCGCAGGTTGTTGTGTATACTATATATATATATATATATATAATATATATATAAAAAGAGATCTACTAATTACTATTACTACTACTACTATTGTGACCAGTGTCTGTGTGTGTATACGTGTGCTGATATTATTTATAAAATAATTGGTGGTTGTTGTTGAGTTCTGTCAGCGACTCCTGAAAGTTGACGCGACTACATAGGTATAGGGTTCGAGTGGGCGGTTATAAGAGAGTAGAAGAGAGAGAGAGAGAAGAGGATAACAGAGAAGCGCGCGCACACACGCACCGACGACTTTCGACACTGGCTGCTGTGCTTGCTGCTACTACTCTGATCAGCTGTTCGACAAACGACGAAGAGGACACGCTACAGCGACGACGACGTTGTTTGTTTTCCTCTCGGACGCCTACGCAATCACAGGTAGGTTAAACATATATACACATGTAGTGTGTCCGCTTTTTCTCGTTCAAATTATTAACGAGCTGTTTTCGCTGCTTATTATATATACCTTGAGAGCATCATCGCGATCATGTAGTTGCGAGACGAGATGAGAGTTATAAGTCACTGAATGGGCGTACCTATATGTATATGTATATATTTCTCATAACGTGCGACGAGAGAGAAAGAGAGCTAAAACGCTTGATCGGTGTGTATTCAGCTCTCTCACTCTTTTACTCGCGAATATTAATAGAGAACTGGTTTGATGACACGAATCCCGAGACCGCTTTTCTATTA
This sequence comes from Torymus tubicola, assembly GCA_035583055.1. NCBI lineage: Eukaryota > Metazoa > Arthropoda > Insecta > Hymenoptera > Torymidae > Torymus > Torymus tubicola. The sequence goes on from JAWWEQ010005700.1 coordinate 2,366, forward strand.
CAGGCGAGTGAGCGCGCGCGCGAACGAGCGACTTTTTCCGATCAGCTACATAACTTATTCTTTGTTTAACGGTTAGAAAGCGCGCGCGCGCGCACTCGATGAGACCATTTTATAAATTAGCTCAGATGTATACCCGTATAGTTAGTTATACTCTCTACAGTAGTAGTATAGCCCCGGCTTGTATAATGATAACGGCCTCTGATGCTGCGTGTGTGTATAAACACACTGCACATACACCATGTATATAAATGTATGTGTACATATTATATACACTGAGATGAAAACGGAGCGATATGTTGTTAATTGCACCACGTTTTCACTCCACCTCGATCAACGCGCGCGAGAGAACCAGAGAAAAGAAGAAACATTAATTATGCGTGACTTTGATTCACCTAGAAATTCACTCTCGTTGACATTATTGTGTTAAGTTTATATAGGCAACACTTGATAGTATAGTAACGGGAGAAAGAGAGGAAGAATTGGAGAAAGAGAGAGAGATTGGAATGTGACTCTCTGCTGTGAACAAGTGTCCTCATAAAAATCATCATAATATATAAGTATAAGCATGATGGAGTAGTAATAGTGCTGTGACTCGAGAGGTAGTTGTCGTCAAATTACGAAACGGTGTCTCATTGTATATATATATACGCTGCTGCGACTGTTGCTACTGCATAATTTTCGTTGATTACTATGCTGCTGTTGTTGTTGTTTCCTGACATTGTTTTAGTCTAAGAGAGACAGAGGAATGTTAGTGGAAACAGTAAAAAAGAAAACTATGGAAAATGTGAAAATTGAAAAGCCGAGGGGGAAAATGGGAAGTGGAACGATTATTTTCAGTATTCATTTTCTAAAATGTCGCGAGTTCTCGTATTAGCGGTATTAAGTAATGGTATGTGTTAAGGGAAAAATCAGTTACGTTACTCAATCATCTATTATGTAAGAAGATACTTAAACACGCCTCTCGGGTAATTATTATTATTGAAATATTTATGAGAAACAATGATCATTCAAAAATATTTTTCTCTCTCCCACAACATCCGTTTTCTTTAACGAAACACATTAACACACTTAACGCGCGTCAATATATAATATATATACGTACAAATAAAAAGAGTCGACATTTATTACGTTCGTTCGCTCTCTACCCGAAGTAATAGATACAAACTTTACTCTTTTATTAAGCACAGCAACTTCAACTTAACATTGTTTCCTTATATCCATACTAACTTCAAGAACGATCATTTATATCCTATACACTTTATAATACCCCATTTCATTTTTCAATGACCGATTAAGCTCCCATAGCAATAAATTTCCAACTCTTAAACACACACACACGAATATATTCTTCTGCTTCCAGAAAGAAAGAGAGAGAGAGAGATTGCCAGCAATAAACATATTAACTCTCTCTCCCTCGTGTGTAGCCAAGAGAGAAAAGCGATTGACTCTTGAATTGATCATTATAAAAGGATTATAAGATTACGCGTGACCCGTAACCGTGTATAATGCACACACACGCAAACCGACTCGCGACCAACGGAGAGATACCCTCTAAAAAAAAAAATCTCTACTATATTCGCGGCGCGCCATATAATTCCGTTCTCTTTCGCCTTATCTAGCCGCTAGACTATTTGCATGAAAGATCGCGCGGCCTTATAAGCCTCCCTCCTTCCCTCTAATTCCGACGTAGAGAGGCGTCGACGACCGCATTGTGCGGCTCAGTCTCTCTCTGACTTACACACACGTACACATGCGTCTAATCGCTATTCTACACAGCGTGTCTATGTATATATAAGTACGTGTACCGCACCGAAAATCTTAGTACACGTTAGTGTCATGCATTGGTTTTCTTATACGTCATCGTCAAGCATTTATACTTATTTCACGACGTGCGTGAAACCGAAGGCAATTTTACCGGCTGTCTGCGTGTTTTCTTTGACTGCTGCTACTGCGTTATGCACGCGCCTGTCGTATATAGAGAAATGTGTCAGTAGTGCGGTAGTAATATAATGACTATGGAAGAGAGGGAGTAGTAGTAGATCTGCAGTTTTGAACGCACACCGTTTCGAGTATAAGAGAGAAAGAGAGAAAATTGCCCACGTCGTCGCGACGGTTCGAGAACGAAATTATTACCGGTTGCACTGATTCGTGCACACACACAAGAGTACGTGTATGTGTAAAGAATAGTCTATCGCTGTGTGTGCGGGAATGAATTACAATGCCAAGTTGTGTTTTCTCCAGCTGAGGAATATTAATTAGTCGAGATGAGATTGGACAACTGATTTAATCAGATAAAAACTAATACACTTTCTGATGTTTATGCGTGTTGTTGGAAGATAACACGAGTATATATATCGTGCCATCTGCAACGTGCATCCAATCGAGAAAAAGAATCTCGTTAATAATTAGATTATTCATCTGCACTGTAACGAGGTTCCCGAAATAAAAGAAATTCACACACTACAGCGACTTGAAAATTCTCATATACACATAACTAAACCAAGAGAAACCAAAATTTCTTCCATTATACACCACGCATACCTCCACTTCACTTCTACCTTCCCGCTTATACGAAACCTCTCCCTTACGCATTTAACCACTACTGCACAACCCGTACATACAATCTGGCTTCCCTATTACCCGCACCCACCAACCGAGGAGGGTAAAAGTCGAAGGTATATATAATATACGTGTCGTCTCTCTCTCTCTCTCTCTCTCGTCGAAAATCAAGCGGCGGCAAATTCGCGCTAAACGGCTTAAAAACCAGCGCAATGCGCTCGGGTAGACGCGAGTCACCTTGAAACTTGTATATATGTATATACGTAGAAGTGCAAAGGTACTACATATACAACGCGGAAAGGGAGAGAAGAGAAAAAGGTGGATGCACCGCACAGCGTAACGCGATAGCATAACCTTAGGGGACTCATGCGTAATATTACGCAAGTCGTCGTCGGCGTTCTCGTCGCGGCGTTGGACATCGCGCATGAGGGCTGCAGTAGTATAAGTATGCGCGCACAAAACCAACGAGGTACTACTACGACCACAAAAGAGAGAGACAACCGGCTCTCTTACATACTATGATGTAACAACTACGTGTATGTACACGAGATGTATGTATATATGTAGTGAGACGTGTAAAACGATGGCTCATGCTGCTGACCTTCCCCGGTTTTAATGAAATTCCAAGAATTCGCGCGCACACGCGCGCGTGTATACGTAACCAGATGCAGAGCGATCTGCGTATGTGTTTAGTGCATGCAGTAGTATAGGTGGAGGAGGTATATACTATATACATTGAGTTGCTGCTGCTCTTTAATCGCTGAAAATGGTTCGCGGTCGTTAGGCTAGTTTTATTGGTGTATATAGAACCGAGCACTATGGGTTGTTGTGCATGTGTGTGGTATAATATGGTATATAGTATGCTTGTGTATATGCGTTTACATTTTTTTTCTTACCACGAGCGGGAATGAGATTTCAGGTTTAGCGTTTACGTTTTAATTTTTGCGAGCGAGTTTGTTAGTTCGCTTCCGCGTACAATAAAACCTACCCGATAATGTTGATTTTACTGCTGTTGTTGCGGCTGCTGTTGCTGCTGCATGCGCTCGTTTCGTTCTTATTTTTTTTTCTTCAACTGCGTGTGGAGATTGAATATATATATTTGATGTGGGGTATTAACAATGTTATAGAGGAATCGTTAAAAAAAACTTGGTAGATAAAGAAAGGAAAATAAATTTTTTAAGAGTACAGGTGTGTACCAAACAATCACGGTTAGATATAGCTAATTGGGTGGTAAAGTTATAATGATATATACTTAAAATTCATTTTGCATATATACACCAAGAGTGTTGCACATTAAAAATATTAAGAAAAAAAGATATTAAGGAAAAGAGAACTAAAAAAAATACCAGCTTAGTTTTTGTTTTTACCAGATGAAAAAACTCTTTGAAAAGTATAAAACAAGAGTTAAAAGATGAGTAAACAATTCGCAAAATACTGCGCGTATAAATGCAAAGAAAAGGATTTTTTATAATTTTTTTAATGTACTCGCACAAAAACTGATACTACATTTCATTGTCATCTTTGAAATTTTTTTAAGTTTTGAAGAAATCAACATTTTTCAACATAAATCCGTAAATGCTATATAGTCACCACCATAGCCAACATCTACTTTCGATATACGTATGTACTTTTATAGATGCATCTGTTTACAAATGCTAAAGTTTTTCGTTCCGGTTTATTTGCTGAAAACACACACACACACACACACACTGCGGTTAGGTATCATTGGGTGAAGTTTATCGTGAAATTATAGTATACTATCGGTTACTATATGTATGTATCTATCTGTATTTTTACTGTAAATATAGATGTACAGAAGCGAAAATTGAATACAGACAAGTAAAATAAATGTCGATGTTTAGCCGAGTCACGAAAATTCAAATTGCGAACAGCTCAGTATAATGATACAAAGAATATTATACCATTTATAATACTGGTATGGTATAGAACTAAACGACAGTAACCTCGACTTCGAAAAAGTTCGGCTGAACAATCAAACCTCTCCCAAAATTAGAAAGTCAAATTAAATTACTGCGCATATCAATTACCCGGGCAATTTAACAAATAATTTCACTCTGCATTTATCGCACCAGCCAAATACACATATACATATACACGCTTACGACGTCACAATGCACATATTCCACCAGGCAGCGTGTATAGCTTACTAAATTGTCGAGGTATTTTGCAGTGTTAGCAAACCATATACCGATCGATTTCAATTACTTTTAACTTCATGCCTCCTCCCCTCAGTTTCAATGTCACGCACGCGACTCTACCCGAGCACTAATATACATTTCACTATATACACTGCACGTATTTTTCCTTTATATATATATAAGAAAACTCGCGAAAACAAGACATCCTTAAAATTTCAGAACATGCACCACCCAATGAATAGTGACCCCGCGTGTCTAGAATCGATCGACTTGTCGCCGTACTGTCGGCACTACACACTACATCCCTTTCAATTAAATTTTCTAATACTATATACCTATGATATAGGTATATAGTACATGTACAACATGCGCATCGTATATACATGCAGTATAGAAAAGAAACCCTCACACACACATACACATTTTAGAAGGTTGCACGCAAAATGCTCTCATCCGCAGCAGTAGCAGCAGCAGCGACGGCGTTGCTTTTGAATCGATATCACCCTGCTATTTATAACACGGCCATCGTGCGCGCATTTCTTCAGTCGTATATACCCGCACCTCCATATAGCAGTGCTTCGTTGCTGCTGCGCTGCGACCGCGTGACACATGTAGTGAAAAAAAAAATTCTATAGCACACACGCATAGAGAGAGTGTATACACATACATACGCACGTGTGTTAATGATTTAAAAACTTCTCCCCTCTATGGCGCGTATACGAGAGAGAGAAAAAAAAGCGAGACGCGTCGTCGATTGAGGATCTAATTAGAGCGTGTATATACGCATGACGCGGGAGCGCACGCGCGGAAGAGAGTGAAGGAGCAGGAGGGGGAGAGGGAGAGTCAGCGACCTGTTAAACCGAAAACATAGAGAGTGAGAACGGCGGACATGCAGGGCCACTTGCGACGACGCGTCGTCGTAAGTTTCTTGCCCTTGCGACGACGAGCCTCCCGCTTGTATATATGTATATAATATATATATAGGTATATTCGTATATACATATATGTACTGGTGTATATGTAGTAGTAGTAGGTAGTACTTGGTTGAATGAGACTGCGTGAGACGCAGTCTCGTAAAAAGCTCGAAAGTATATACATGCACGTGTACATTACATGTATATATTATATGGGTGTGTATGTGTGTGTATCTGCAGAAGTTGGGGACAAATCGACGGCAGACGCGAGTGAATTTGTCGCTGCGGAAAAATTTTTATTAGAAAACTTGGTTAGGTGAATTTTGCTGATTCGTATATATATACGCTATATATATTGTTTGTATGATGGTTCAAATATGGCTTCAAATACAAGAAAAATTGTTAGTCGGTTAGGTAACTTTTATTTTTCGGGAAACCATTGGCCGTGAAAAATACCTTTAGTATACTAATTCTATTTCATAAAGGAGTATAACAAATTGCTCTGAATTAATCTTATATGTGTAATGACACATGGTGTATATACCCTTCAACTGATCGAAGCTACTTAATCTTTCAAGTGAAACGCGCACGCTCATTGTAATTAACCGTTTTTCCGCTAGACAATTTCACCGATGGATTTTCCTCGTCAGCCGCCCGTGCGTCGGTCTATTGGAAGCCTAAAAAAATAAAAGAAGACTATATATATATACTCCGGCGCACATTCCAGCCCAATTAAAATCCTTTGTATGGGATGACGAGGGGGAAGAGAGGAAGAGAAAGAGAGAGTATAGACTCGAAGTTTTTCTATAAGATACGTCGCTGATAGAATGGAAGGTATAACAGTGGGATGTCTAATATCGACGTACAACGGTTGGATGGAACTTACTCTCTCTCTCTCTGGGTGCAGTGTAGTAGTGGAAGTAATTGCTACTGGCGACGATGTGTCCCAAAAATTTCGTGATAAAAAAAAACGAGATGGTCTCTTTGTGTTTTTTCTCTGCTTTTGTGAGATGAGAATTTTTTTTCTTCTATTTTTATTGAAAGAATCTATATTCTGACATGAAGAAATTTATCTAGTTATATGTGGTTATGATAATTTATAGAATTTCTGCTAAATTAACTATAGATTTCCAGAATATGGGTAATTTTCATCTAAAAATTAATGGAATTATAATTGAAATCCCTATAATCACGTCATGCTTTAGATGCTAGACCAATTCTTAACTAGAAAATTGATCTAATCCATATAGTTACCGAACATCGCTTGCCAAAGGTTAACCAAAAATTATCTACTTTTTCATATCTAGATTACAGATAAAATCTAGCCAAGTATAATCTAGTTAATTTATAGCTTAATTTTTTACCGTAACCGCTAATACGCTCTAAAATATTACGCCTCCTCGTTCCGGGTGTTTAATTACAATACACGATCCCAGCTAGATACTTCCACTCCCGAAAACGAGACTCGCTTCCTATATATAAAAAACAATTCATAGATTAAAATTCAAAACCCACCTACTTTGCATACACATGAATATATTTTTTCGGATCATCGTCTTATACACTGTATACATCAGCGTATACATACATATTACTCTTGAGGAAGTACTCGAAATTCCATGTCACTGTGCCAAAGGACTTGCGTGCGTAAAGTTATTACGTACACGCAGCTGCCTTACTTCACTTATATAGCCCCAAGTAAACTCGCGCGCAAAAAAAAAGCACGAGCGGACGGTCTCGCAGTGCTGCACACGCTGCCATGCGTATGTATATAATTATCGCGAGGTATGGTGCGCGTTCCCTCTTAACAAGAGAGAGCTTGCGTCTCAATTTATATTATATATATATACGCGACGATTTTCTTATCTATGTATATGATTATAAATACAGAGTGTGATTCGCGGGGAGGCGCGCGAATGATTTATTACTGTGTCCCCCCGATGATCTATATTCGTTTCACCGTCAAGTCCGTGTCTCGCGTGTGTATATATGACTGAGGAAAATAAGTAATATATGTATTTATAATTTATGACTTCTTTGTCTCTTCTCCGAATTATCGAATTTCGTGTACATCGATTTGTACGTGTTCTTGTTTTTTTTTGTTGTGTTTTTACGTTCTTCCTTAGAATTTGCGTCGTCATTTTATCGCTACATATATAGTATATCAACTTATACTCCCATAAAAGCAAACACCGTAATGAAGAGAGACTAAGAGACTAAGAGAGAGAGAGAGAGAGAGAGAGGGAGAGACAAAGAAAGAGAACAACTGTCGCGAACTCCTTCAGCATAATTGTGTTTGCGCAATCGAGCCTTGAAAAAAAGGGCTAAAAATAAAGTATATAGGCTTTAATTCACTAAGACCTCTATAAGAGGTATACGAGTCGCCAAGGATCTCTGGCAGGTATTGCTACTCGCTCTTTCTCTCTCTCGAAGAGCCTCCGAATGAAACGTCACTGTCGCGCGCCCGCGTTCCGAATTCAATTTAACTCGAACTAAGAGCAAACTTCTTCGTCTTCTTCGTTGCTGATCTTCTTCGTCTCGTCGTCTCGCCTCTCCACCATCTGTTTCTCCCTCCTCTCTTTTTCTTATACTCATCCCTCTGACGTACATTATAATCTTCGACTCCTCGTCACACCCCCTCTCGGTTGAAAAATGTATTAAATTCCCGGGTAACCCCTCTCACAAAGTCATATATATATACCGTTCGTATAATATCATATACGTTTGCCATACTGATGTATAAGGCACCCTCGTAGGTATATATATAGTATTTATTCTGAGCGATGGAAACCCATGGGTTGTGGAAAAACCATAAAGAAAAGTGTATGAGAGAGGGTGAGCACATAGTTAATGAAAGCGTGTGTGTGTGTAGGGGAGGAAGATTTAAAATGTAAGGCAAACCGTTAAATTGTTATTATACACATCAGGGGATATTATACCGAATTGGGAATGAATCGCGCCGTAAAAAAATCAACTCTCGAATCTTTCAAATCACGGTGATAGGGCAGCATATATATATATAATATAAAATTAATCTCTCCGAGTCAATATTGAACGACGGCTGCTGTTGATCAGCTTTTTAATTATGTATAAAAGCACCATTTCACCACCACTGCCAACAGCAATCGCTTATACACGTATACTATAACTTACCGTGTGCGTGGACCAAAGGGTCACCCCGCGTCGACGGACGGGAATTCACTCTCGATATCCAAGCAATCCTCTCTCACTTTCTCCTTTTCTGACGGATTCTCCCCTCGTTCCGAAGCATCGTCGTCGCGAAAATCTACCCTCCTAAAGCGCCGTCGTTATCGCTCCATCTCTCTGACCCATCCTACCGCGTATATCCTCAAAAAGGTTCAAGAGAGAAAGATTTCCTTTTTACCCCTCCAGTTTCTTTGTTCTCGCAAAAACCCAGAGAGAGAGAGAATTACCAGCGGCAGTCCCCGAAGGATTCTTGCTTCTTTCGTGCGTGTAAGCAGCTGCGTAATTACATTAAATATAAACGCGTGCGTGCGTGGTATGCTTTTAATGAATGAGCGCTGGATGAGCAAAAAAAAAAATGAAATCTCCGCGTGCTACGCGCCTTCTGTATATATATATGTGTATGTGTGTGTGTATTATTGTGCTGCGAGGGGGTTAATTGAGGTTGGAGGACGAGTATGTCGTTCTTTTTTTTTTTTCATTTGACGCCTGTCGTCGCCGTCGTCATCAAAGGAAGACGTTCAATAAATCGTAATACGCATGAAAGGAAGAAGGAAACGACCGAGAGAGAATTTTTATGTACTTATGCATCAGCGTTTGCCACACCGCAACGTGTGACGGCAGCGGGTGATATAAGTGTGCTAATAGGCTGGAATTATGTTTGAATGCGCGAGATCTCTGCGTGTACATGTGTAGAGTATATTTATATAGGGTTCTACACATGTATACATATGATTCGGATTTTTTCAGTCTGGTATTTGATGTTAAAAAAAGTCGTGACTCAAAGAGGATTGAGTTTCTCTTGCCGCGCGTACGATTATATATATACTCGAGTAATGACAATTAAACCGTCGATTGTTCTCGGAGGTAACTCTAAACGCGAATTTCGAAGTATGTCAAACGATTTTCTATATAACCCTTATAGAATCAGATAATTTTAAACCATAGGTCTAAAAGTACGCACGCATTCTTTCCAATTAAACTATCCCAAGGTTGCGAGTATAAAAAAACATTCAAAGTAAAGAATCACCGAGCAAATGGCGCGTGAAACAGTTTCCCCGCTCTCGTGCGACCGGATTCCGACGACGCGGATAAATTAGCATCGACGTCGTATAGGAATTTGGAGTACGCGACTTGTCATCCTGAGAACTCGTCTCCGCGTACGTACGAGAGTTACACAGATATACACACACACGTGTATGTCTTTTGGTATATATATACATAGAAACAGCAAAAAGTCGAACGTAAGCCGTACGGCACGCGGCATACTGTACGCAGAGACAAAACGATCCGATAGAACACAAGGCAAAATACTATACGCAGCGTGAGTGCGAACCGTTGAAAGTTAAGCTGCCTGTTACTGCCGACGCGTATACTACGTCCTATTCCCGCGAGGGGCGAGAGAGAAAGGAGAAGACGACGAGCGCGGCTGACTGGCAGGCTGGCGTAAAGTAGAAAAGGCGCAGTCAGAGGAAAGCACCCTATATACGCGAAACTGCTCTACACACACATGATACACATATATACACACACAAAGATACATATATATCGCAAGTGTATAGGAGGGGGAGAGAGAGAGAAAGAGATGCACCCCCGTATAACGCTCCTGCGCATTATCGATCGAGTTCAACGCGCACACGCGCGCGCGAACCAGTTTCTCTCCCCATTGCCACACCGCGCGTTCGAGGTTATATAGCTATATACATACGTACACACATACACAGAGGCACGTATACCAAGAGAGAGAGAGAGATTTGCTCGTGCTGGCATTGCGTGGTGTACTTTAAATTCTTCACGCTCGAAATGTCGCGCTCTGTTGTTTTTTTTTTAGCGAGAAGCGCGCAAGGCTGTTGATAGCCGACATGGGACCACCCCGCCCTTTATACACTCGCGGTGACGCCGAGAGAGAGAGAAAGAGAGAGAGCAAAAAATCTTTGATTAAGTGCCGCCGCGAGGTTTTACGGCGTGCGATCACGAGAGAGAGAGAGACAGACAGACAGACAGAGAGGGATATAGAGAAAGGTTTCATTAGACAAATTAAAACACGGTGATTTCTTTTGTTTTACTGTCGCGGTGGGGTTCGTATATATAAATATAAGAGAGAATGGTATGGAAATATAGATGAATAATGGTTCGATCGTTTTGTCAATGACCTTGGAGATTATTTGGAATGAAATGTTTGACTGTGAATTAATTAGGGCTAGTTTATTTCGGGGCTTCTTAATAATGATTTTTCGTGCTGTGCATGCACGCGGCGTCGTGCCAATCAAAATTCATTGTGTTCGTTCTTTTCTGAATCAATTTATTTGGTACCTAGGTGCTATTACGAACGTCTTTAGATTGGTTGTTTAATTATATTGGAAATTTAATTTTAACGTATGCTATATTACCTTATTTCATTGAACAATTATTTCTTATAAAAACGACAATACTTTCGCATGATTTCAATTGAATTAAAAAATGAACTCACTGAAAAAGCCCTGAAATAAAATTGATTAGAATATCTTATAAATCTATTACTTGAATTTCCTTTGTAATAATAAATAATTCAATGTCCCAGATCCTACATCGGACACGAAATCAGGAAACAAAGCAAAAAATCAGAATGAGTCTCGTTAACTTCGACTTTCTTGAAAAATCACCGCACTTGTCAAACCAGCCCCCCGTAAAGAGCAATATAACAGTCCACAAACAATGCATATAATACGCAAACACATATGTATTATTATTCTATACACGATGTAAACCAAGAACTTCCCTTGCTCATGATCTCTTCCTTCTCGCTCCTCCTTATATCAGCCCTTACCTCATATATACCACCGCGCGCAACGACACCGTAATACACTGTCTCCCCTGTGTGCGTTTAAATTATCCACAGCCTATATATTATACATACTGTATTACATGCGTGCACACACATATATATGCGTTCGTATTTCACGTGCGACTTTTTCGCACATAACAGGGGGGGATTAGTACTCGCTGATCTATAATTCATATTAAATGAAGGGACGACGTCGACGTGTATACTTAATTTCGTTCGAGGTTTTCTACCGTACATTATACATTCACGATCACTGGAGATTTCAACAAAACCATGTGTGTGTATATATATATATGTGGGTAGATTTATATTCGCGGTAACCGCATATACAGGAGACGATCGCGTGCGTCCGCATGCAAACCAGTGTCGGTGACGCATCCGTAACAGAGACAGGTTACTATATATATATATACACGTACACACGAGTTATACGGTTTTACGGGCAGCAACAACGCGAATTGCAGGTCGTTGTATGTGTGTATGTATATATATCGAGCTGAGAGTATACTGACTTCGTGGGAAAGCTCTATAGCCCTAGTCTCTCATGTGCATATATACCTACTTTTCCACAACTATATTCTCGCAACGACGACGACGACGACTCGTTGTCTTGTGATAAATTTTATAAGCTTAATTGTACACCTACGTCCATTCTAGTATAACGACAAAGACACGACTTCATAATTCACTTATGCTCTAGTTTCGACGCCTATACATGCATTCCTCTGTATATAAAAGGTTCTTATATAGAACCGCATACGCGACAACGAATTGGATTTTGGGCGCGCACGTGTAAAATATGGAACAAACTATATACTTTATACGCGTATATTATAAATATATTGTATCTTTAACAAAATCGTATGTATAATTCTATGGAAACAAGATAACTTTTGTTTTTTCCTTTTTATGTTAAAGTTAAGCTTTATTTTACTAATGTATATACATTATATATATATATAAGTAAAACGGCAGCTATATGTAAAAACAACTACGCCACCGCACAGTTTATTTAAGCGTCTTTTCATTCGAAAAGCCAATCGAGCACAAAAACGACGCTTAGGTATATATATACACACTCCATTATTCTCATGACGAATACAAACAGCTTTTTGTAAACTGCTATAGCAACGACGACGACGCACGGTGGTAACATAGCATTGGACAAAACACACAATCTCGCGTTCTATCGACTCAAAAACCATGACAAAGACACTGTCCCGTCGCACAGTCTCTAACAAATTTGCTCTTTTCTCTCTCTCTCTCTCTCTCTCTCTCTGTCACTGCCGCGCCCTCGACGCAAAATCGACTCGTTGAATTCAAGTAAGAGAGAGAGAGAGAGAGAGAACTGTGTATATACGATGCTGCGTCACGGGCCGCGAGCGATTGAGAGAGTGCGCACGCGCACACGCGATAACACTGTGTGTATATATATATATATGTATGTATAAAAGCGCCTTTCGGAAATTCATTAGCCTCTTGCGTGACGAGAGAGGATTTATCGTCAATTTAAAGGAATTAATTAAAAAAATCGGCTTTACGGTACTGTGGTGTAGGAGATTAGGTGTGTGTATATATATAGGTGTATAGTATTATAAGGTTGTATTTTGAGTGTTCAATTAAGGGAACGGAAAATTTGTGTTCAGCTGGTCGTTAGTATAGGAACTGTAAATTAGGAAATTTTTCTATGGAGATCGTCGTGAATGGTAAGGTGCAAGATGTGGTATATAAGAAAAGTTTCTTTTTTCCGCCCCCTACGAAGGGTAAAACATTTTTGCTGAATTAACATCGCCGTTGGTGGAGAGAGATATGACCGAAAGTATACATGCATAACGACTTTGTATTAATATATACCTCCTTCCTTTACTCTAAAATATGATAATTCTTTTTTTGTATTGGGACCACAAACGTATACACGTTTTACAATACATTACATTGCTGCTGCATATGTTTGGTTAGCAAGTCAGCGCAATTGGCGACGAAGAATTCCCATGATGTGACAGACGGGAACGGAAAAATCGCTCATAATCTAATTAAAACTAAGTGAGATTCCGAGTTCAGTGATCCTATAATGTACGTACAACGACGTTATTAGATTAAAACTAGTGTAGAGTAAAGTCAAAGGTTTATATATACGTACGTACACAAAATATATAAAAAAAAAGAATTAACAACAACCATAACTCTCCTCCTTCTCCAACACTATACATATTCCCTTTTAAATCCAATTACCTACAACACCGAAAAATTCAATCATCAGCGAACTCTCTCTCTACCCTCCCGCGAAAACCAAATTACCCATAGGGCTCGTTTAAAGTGGTCGCACACTCTCTCTCTCTTTGTCGCGCGACAGCACCACAGCAGCAGCAGCATTGATTTTCGACCGAGGCAGTGACAATGAAACGCTTGCCTGCTTGCTTCATGCCTGCTTGCTTGCTTTTGCTGCGGGGTATATATGCTCACCAAACCAAGCACATGCATACTCGCGTATGTATACATATACGACAATGTGCATGCAGATGTATACGCGTACACTACGCAGGTATATATATATGTATTTCGCATATGCGGAAGAAGGGCGCGAGCGCGCACGTGGCGCCTGCAGTCGCTAACAAAAAGGGCATGCACATATATATGTGTTGTATACACACATCACACGGGTGTACGCGAAGAGAGAGAGAGAGAAAAAAGGAGGAATGTTCTGCAGTGTGTGGCTTTAAACGAGTATAAATAGCCTGGAAATTGAATGGGAGAATCTGGTAGTATACACGCACCACCCATCCGGCCACCAATGGCTATACACATACAGGTGCGCGTTTCCTTGTTATTTCGATGACAGCGATCTTTTTCTTTCTTTTTTTTTTATATGGTTCGCGTCGTCGTTGTTATCATCGATCGGAAATAGATCACGTATATACACGTGTATTATATATATATGGGTGCATGCTTGTTGTTGATTGACGGTGATGAGAGAAAGAGAGAGAGAGAGAGAGAGAGGCGTTATACACTATGCGTCTAAATTTGGAAACTGACCTAAGCCAACGGCGCGATTGACGGGCATATATACGTGAGCGAATGTGGGTGAGAGAGTAGAACACACGCGCGCGGTCGACGGTGACGATAGAAAAGTCGCGCCCCTTTTATATAGGCTGGCGGATTTCCCATTTTCATCGGTGTGCTAGAATTTTATATATATATATATATGTATAGAACGTTAGTAATCGTCGTCATCGTTATAGTGGTAGTGGACTGGGACACAGGAGAATTTAAAGTCACACGCAATGTATTTCCGCGAAATAGCGCACGTACGATGTATATATATATAAGTTAAGAGGCTGTCGGTCGGTGCGAAATGCGCGCGCGTGTTCTAGAATTTTGAGAATTGAAAAATTAAGGGTTGCAAAATCGTGTGGTCACACTTATATGCGCATGACGCGTATACGTCGTTATGCTTTTTTATATAGACTTGTGATTCACCAGCAGTGGTGGTCCGTTATTCATCTATACTGCTGATGTAATCAAAGCGAAGTGTGACAGGTGTGACGTTTACTATGTGGTTGGTTCGTGTTATTGAAAATTATGATATAGGTATAAATTCTTGCGCATT
Organism: Torymus tubicola; assembly: GCA_035583055.1. Lineage (NCBI taxonomy): Eukaryota > Metazoa > Arthropoda > Insecta > Hymenoptera > Torymidae > Torymus > Torymus tubicola. The sequence continues at coordinate 17,633 of JAWWEQ010005700.1, forward strand.
ATTTTATTGAGTATATAAGTAGATATGTACTATTGTCTTCGTGACGGGATATTACAAGTAAGATATACTGTTGTAATATACACATCGTTACAATCATCAGCGTATAATTAACCAATTACATAACATCAGCATAAAATTAACATTCGTTATTAGAAAAAGGGAAAGAGGAGGATGTACCTATAATAGTGTTTATGTTTAGTCGCGTCGCGGTACATTGAACAACCGCTCGTATACATATGATAATGCGACGTGCGTGTGTTTTGTCGGTTGATCAATTACACCGCAGACACGCGAGCATTGATTTTCTTTACGATTATTATTAGTGTTTTATCTTTATTCAAAGCATATACGGGGAAAAAAAATTTGGTGAAAGTTTATGTATATATGTATATACAAATACAAGAATAGACACACAGGTATTGCAAGTGCAAAAAGCAATCTCGTAATGCGCTGAGAGCACGCAATATGTTTCTTTAGCGATCAACGTGTATAAGAGGAAATTGGCGAGTATGGCTGAATAATAAATATAACTATGTATATAAACGATGGAGAATTTTCTTTTTTTACTCTTCTATTAAATAACGATGAAAGTTATACCTTTCCCTTTCGTGCTCATTTATCGAGGCGTATACGCTTTTACTATATCTCAACAACAATATATATATACTCTGTATATTTCGACAAAAACCCTACGTATATTTTGTATTACAGCTAAAAAACCCATGCTTGTACTACTCATTCTCGAACCCCCCCTACACGTACCTCCTCCTCAACACATCACCTAAACTTCTCCACTCTATATACGCAAACCATTACCGCAAGAACCTCCAGAATGCAGTTCACTCTCTCTCTCTCTTTCACGTGCGCGGTCAGACCGATTTACCTATTGCTAATTCGGGTCCGTCCTCGGCACACACACACACACACACAGTCGTTTCACGACGTTGTTCGAGAAATTGTCTTGGTACACTGACCCAGCGCGTGATAGAAATAACTCGCGGGACGCACGCGTGAGAGGAGGGAGCTCAGACGCGTGCATACTCGCGGGTGCTAAGGTACAGAAACATCCGAATTCCACGCTATATACCTCACACTCTAAAGATATAAAGTAAACAGAGTCGTTGTGTAGAGGATATTGAGAGATTGTATAGTTGAATTATGCAATTACGTCAACAGTTTTTCTTTTTGTAAGCACAATATACGGTATATATTATGAATTCGCAATAATAGTTTGCTATGGGGTAGTAGTAGTAGTAGTAGTACCTATAGAGACCCCGATATTTTTAATGCCCTCAGCTATTTTCTCATATTGAGGCTGCTGCACTGCTGCTGCTATATTGCTGCCTACATTATACCCGTACCACCGAGATTAAAACAGCCGCGAGGCCAACGTTTCTCAGCTTTTCGTATATATACATGTATAAATATATATGTATATATACGCATGCACATAAATGTCGTCTCCCCTTTTCGGCATTTTTACGGTTCCACACACCGAGTTTTCACGCTTTTAATACGCAATACGTGTGTGTGCGCGTGTCGACCCACAGCTGTCGTGTGGAAAATCGCTGTTACGCAGGGGCGAGTGTTACCACTACACGCATATATAGCTTTATCCAAGTGGCCTGGTCTCGAGTGTACTCTCACTCTCTCTCTTTCTCTTACGTTCGTTCTTGGTATAATTTCGGCTACTACTACTCTCTCGTTCATTCAGTTGACTAGCATCTCTCTCTCTCACTTTAGAGTGTGTTATGTTATATATATAGACGTATACCTATATATACAAGATACTAATTACGTGCTAACGATAGCGGATATATAGTAAAGCTTCGGTGTTCTTTCTTTTTTCCTTCACTTGTTAAAGGTATGTGTGAATAATAAGTAGGTCGCGACTGATTACGGAAGAAGGTACATATATATATATATACACGTCGTGTAGTGACGTTATCGTCGAATATGCTCCGAAACAATTCTACGTTCGTGCACTATTATCCTATACACACGCGTAAGTTTGAATGATAATAAAAAAAAGGTCCTTGGATACCATTTATATACGTATATAGTTATCGCCGTAGGACGTTTTATAATGCGCATTGTCACACGTATATATAATAGGGAGGAGGGGGAGAAGACTTAATTTTACGACTCTCCAATGGCTATTCAACTGCAGAATGGGTGCCTCTTTTCAGGCGATAATTTATGGCCGCGGTATAATTTCGTTCCGTTAATGTATATATATAAATCTCTTTTTGTACTGCGCGCGCGCATCTGTGGATATGTTATTATAAAGTTTAAATAACTTTAATGCCATTGACGCCGCGCACGAAAGCGTGTGGATTTCATTACTTACGGTATTAACGATCACGATCCTTGCGTGTGACTTTACAATTCGCGTGTTTCTACTTATACACTCTCCTCCGCAGCATTCCAAATTTCCTCGGATGTGAATGAAAGTATAATTTCATCGAAGACATAAAAAATAAAAGAACATTCTGCACTTTCGAATTCGCATGTACATATATAGAATCCTATATGTATATACATCCGATGCGTGTTGACGCTCGACCGCGTCACCTAATCACTGTCTCGTATAATAATCGTCTTTCTCTCTCTCTCTTGCTCTCATTGTACGCCCCACTCTTATATACCAACCATCAGCAATCATCGATTAATCGTCATTACCTCTGCGCCTCGTAAAAAGTAAAATTAACTTCCGGCCTCCGGCATGCTATACATACAATGGAGAACCATGCTTATTCGACGAACTATATATATGTATATTCATCGTACATAGAAAAAAGGCACAGGGCGATAATATTAATAGACGCGCGCGCAGCATGCTTGTGCGTGAGACGTATACTATACCATGCGCATAAATCATCAATTACACCATCCGTAAACTTTAGTTATATATACATGTATAGATATATAGTATCGTTTATCTACGTGTACATATATATATATATATACTCTGAAAGGTTTCTTTCCACGTATATAAAGTCGATTCGTAGACACAATTGCGGCTGCGGGGGGGAAGGGCTTTACTCGAGAGAAGAGCGCTAGAAACAATGATCCCAGCGCGCGCAAGCGCGACTTCCGGGTCGTAATGCCAAGTGACAGTATATGGCGTGGTGGTGGCTCACCGATGCCGCCGCCTCATGCCTGCCTGCCTGCCAGAATCCGTATAGGGTTTATTCCTCGCACGATCGGCCATGTAGAACGCGACGATTGAACTATACTGCTGCTGCCTGCTGTTCTCTTACGGGCATGTAGGGCATATAGTCGCGGCTGATACGTCTATGTGGTAGCGAAAACCTTTAACATCTATATTTATATCTATATTCTAAAGTTGAATTAGTGAAAAATGGACTATATATTAGTGAGAAGTACTCCACCGTAGAATTAGTGGATACTCACTACTAAAATAATGAATTTTCACTATGAATTAGTGGATATTCACTATTTTTAATAGTAAAAAATAATGAATTTTCACTATGAATTAGTGGATATTCACTATTTTTAATAGTAAAATCTCACTATTTCATAGTGAAAATTCATTATTTTAGTAGTGAATAGCCACTAATTCTACGGTGGAGTAATTCTCACTAATATATAGTGGATTTTTCACTAATTCAACTTGAGAGAGCTTGTATGTATGTATATATATGTAGAGATTTGGTTGTTGAAATATAACAACTACATAACTTTTCTATACATTTATATGTATATATGTATATTTGTATTGGCGATTACATATACGAGCTATTATTATATACGAGTAACGTAAGAAGCGTACATTTTCCAAATGAGCCCGATATCGTTAACTTCAAAGGACACACAGCTGTGCGGGGGTGTAGCTAACACACTGCTGCTGCTGCTGCCGACGGGCATATCAAAGTAAAATTCTCCTCCCTCTCTTTCTCTTTCCTTCATCTTCTTCCGTATCCACCCCCGTCGATGCATAAAGCATTTAATGCAAACGTACGTCTCTCATCGTACGCGCCCCTATAACAACCCTCCCTTTTTAGTATATATCTCGACTGCCCTGGGGGTTTCGCGACTCTGCGTGTACACAGCTACCTACGCATCCTGTATATATATAGAAATGAAAGAAAAAGAAAAAGAAAGAAAGAAAGAGCAAAATGAAGGTTATAGTATAGAGTATGTATATATATAGCACGGCCAATTTCGCGCGGCGAATATTGCCGATGCAATTTGTCGCCTCGTTATGGCGCGATGAAAAATGAGTTCCGTCAGTACTGTGTATATATATATATACACACACACACACATATAGGTCTACGTGCATGTATATATATATACATCGTAGTGAAGATACCTATACGTATATACATATATATATACACACGAGAGAGAGAGACGATGGTGCTGCGTCGTCGTGCGGATTGTTATCTAGGTCGTAGCTATTCGTCGACGTCGTCGTATATATGTAGTTGTCCACCCACAGTCGAGACAATTGAATGCTCGCTGGAAGTTATATGTATGGGGACGAGGGACTACGTTGGTAGTTTTCGGTTTGATATGATAGTCCAGACACGCGGTGTCCTGGAAAATTTATACCGCACCGGTTCTCTTCGCGCACACGTTGCGGATGGTACTTACGTTGTCTTCTTAAATAGTCGTCTTGGTAGTTATATATATATAGCGTATTTTATGTTTATTCCTTATGGTATATGTATACTATTACGCGTAAGATTAAAGGAAAATCGGGTTTCAAAAATTTTTCGAATCAACTGATTATATACAGAGTCGAGAGCCGTAAACCGCGGAGAATATTAGGTGTGAAGTAATTATACACGCAAATATACATATATATGATACTCTCTCGTCGAGTATAAATCCGGTTTCATCCGGACGACGGCACACGCAAAGCAGAACAAAATGACGGAAAATCCTGATTGAATAACTTTGCGTTATCTTTTACGATGACATTTAATAGCTCTTGCAAATTGAAAGAAAAATAAAATATGCTTGTATATATACACTTTTGCTTTTCGAATAATATTATTTACGATCTACGCGCGCGTGTTTATGTTTTTTCTCTGTTTTTCCTATATACCATTGTATATACTATCGCGCACGTATTACAACTAACACTAAAATAAATAACAAAGAAAAAAGAGAATTCGCAACAGGTTGGTAAATATAATTATATAACGATATAACTATAACCGAACCAAACAACGAGAAATATAATTTCCAACAAAAGCTTTTGGAAAAGAATTATTTTCCACAGAAGTTCCAGCTCATCAACGTAAAAAAAAGAAAAAGAGAAAGAAACCACTCGCGCGTTCTCGTACAAAGCAACTTTCTTCCCAGGCTATATAGCTGCTTTTCATCCTTCATACATATAACGCGCAAGCCTGCGGGCAACCCTAATGTCACAGCGATAGCATCTCTCTCTCTCTCCCGTAGAAAATTTAAAATCCAGAGCGCACTTTTGTGCGTGTACGTGGAGGCACGCTCGTTAACAGTGCGTTGACTCTCGTTTCTTCAACATCATAGCCACACGCGTGCTATATATATATTTTCATTGCCTTTTTCGCTGTCGTTGCCGCCTTATACATATATACCCACATATACAAACGTATTATAATATATATATATATATATATCCACACACACTGCGTATATGTTTATGTATCGCGAAAGCGTCTGCGGATGATAATCGATTCTCGCCCGCGACGCGCGCGGCGACGACGACGACGCCTTGAAACTTTAATGTACCTCATTAGCGTCCTTTGTCATCCGCACACGTATATACAAATATATACCTATAGGTATACCTATATATACACGTACATTTGCATGGGAGTTAGTGTATATTAATATATACATATATACGCATCAATCGATCGAATTGATGGACCGATAAGCATCGTCATTCGCAGCATATATTGCGTATATAATGTATACATACCAGCACGGTGATTCATCGCGAAATATATTTATTTTCGATAGAATTCAAAGAGAGAGATCGCGAGTGAGAAAGCATAGCGGGCGAAACTTTATTCCGCAATATATGAATTATTTTCAAAATATACGCTACTACGCCGCATGCGTGTGTCATATATATATATATACACACGCCGTCAAATCAAGAGCTTCTGCTGCTGCTGCTGTTGCTCCGAGTCGGCTTCTCAGAAGTCTGGCCATCTATTTTGCCCGCCAGATGCGCCACCGCATGACTTATTCGAGAGAGTGTATTTCGATGCAGTTATCTATCTGTTAGTTTACTCACACTTTCGCTTCGAAGACGAAAACCAAACCGTATGCTGCATCTATATAGCAAGTCTCTCTCGATTGGTTCCGCGTTTATATTTGCGACTACTGCACGCTCCTTTATATCTTTATAGACGATCGTTAATTCGCCAGTTTGAATTGTTCTAAAAGCCAAAGCGGCGAAACCCCCCTTCCTATTTTAGAAGGTACAAAACCGCGCGCGTGAGTGTGGGTATGAGTCACTTTTGTAATTGAGCTTTGCACGCTACGTGTTACGTATATGTGTATTATGGTGAGGTAGCGTCATCTATTATATGTGTACTAGCTTCCTTGTCTCTCTCTCTCTGTTAATTTTGCAAAACGAGGAATGAGTGAATCAACGATTTTTTTTCTGTTTTTCGCGATGATGCTGGTATAATATAATGGTGGATTACAGTTAAAAGCGAGTTTCGAGAATTTTATTATATCCTATGTGCAATAATTGTTTATCTCGCGAGAGTTACGTAAAGGAGCTAGCGTTAAGTAATACCTCTGCTTAAAAAAGGTACATTGAAATTAAAACCCCGGAATGGTATATAATAACAATATGCGTTATGCAAGATTTATTATTTTCGTTTTCTGTTCGAACGTTATAATTTTTCAATTTTGCTTAATTTTCCGTCGAAAAAAAGAATTCATAGCTAATATTTTTCCTGTGGTATGGACAAGACATGGGCCACACTTTGCATATATGCACAATATAAACATGTATACATGGGTGGTATATCACCCCACTGCATGCCGGAGTCAAATTTCGGTCATACTATTTTCCATATATAATGCCTATACATCACTTCTATGTTTTGTTTTTTCAGAGTATGGAATATAAGAAAGATATTAGGCCTTATACACAGGAAATAAATTTTTTTTACCCGGGTTTATTGATTATTTTTTCGCACTTTACAATTAAATAATAAAAATGTCGTTTTCCCAAGGCAAATAACTCTCATGCCAATTTATATACTTATAATAATGCTTGTAAAACAAACTCTGCAGCATAGCACGCAAATGAATGACGATACAGTTATAAAAATAAAAAAAAAGAACGTAATAATAATCGTAATAACCTCCTAACGTACAACGCTAATAATGGAATGTTCGCTGTAATCATAATTCATGTCATTGCACTTCGCACGCTGTGAATTTCCTAGGCCGCGTGCGCGCACGCGCGCGTTACGGTCCGCCGTACAACAGTTACGTTAATGCCCAGAACGAAAGCCATGGATTATATAGAGACGAAACCAGGCTTCCTGTACTGCCGAGGATGACTCGTTGGATCGTTCGCAGAGAGAACACGAGTACGCGAGAGAGAGAGAGAGAAAAAAGCAAATAGACGTACGCGCGTATATATACGCGCCGGAAGACGATAATTCAAAATCGCTTATATTGACTTCGCTCTTCTTATACTCTACACTAACATCTTGAAAATCTCCCTCGCCCGCGCGTGGTGTACTAAAATCCACGCGAGAGTGTTTGCTATTCTTGCATTTTTTTTCTTCCCCAAACGTCTATGTGCTACGTGACCAAATCGCGATCGCACGTGCTTGACCCTCGCGTTGCCCTTTTTTCTTTTTTCTTTGACAAGAAAGAGAGAGAAAGAAGACAAAGGCTTATTCTCTTCTTGTTCGCTATAGATATAACGAAAAATCGAGGTCACCTGCGAGCGCGAAGCCCAAAAATTGACTTAGAACTAATGTATAGAGTGCGCGAATTGTAAACTCTATACTATATGTATGTGAACTTACTTTACATGCTTGTTTTACGATGTGTGTGAGGGGAAAAAAGTCACATTTAATGGCTATACGCAATCACCGCTCGTTTCTTCGTTCTTCTGGTTAAGGCAAAGCTGTATATACTATTACGCGCGAAACAGGAAAGTACAAAGTGGTAGTCGTTATACCGTTCAAGGTAAACTTATGGGGTTTATGTCTTAATTTATATATAAAAAAGAAATATATGACTATATATATATAATGTCGAACCGATGGGATGGACAATCAAACGTAAAAATTTGTTACGGTGATTTATAATTATAGGGATTTGCATAATTATAGGTATATAAGAGCGACGATTTAGCATAAATTCATGAGATAAATGTATAAGAGTTAAAATAATTTTGACAATACGTCATCGGTATATCTTAAATAGAATTCATCATCATCATCATCATCGTCGCGTATACAAGTGTCGTCGTGACATGTTTACACGCAAATATACATATACCACTGCCAAACCAAACTACTCATCTCTCATCTACTATACATATGCGCTATGTGCTTTTGCGCCCACGAAAGAAAACACATTCCACGCGCGCTCGCGGATTTCTCAAAAGAACACAGTTATTTCGAAAGCATATTCACCATTATTATTATTGTTACTACACAGCGAAACGTTTCCGCACGATTAGATCATCATCATCGTTTCGAACAACTTCCGTCAACTCCCACTATATTGATCATCTATCCTTCCTTCTCTCCTCTTGAAAAAAAAAGAAGGCAACAACGCAATATACACTGCGTGATCTCACGTCGCGAGAGTTCCACAAGCGCGCGCGCGCGCGACAAAGTTAGATTTGCTTCTGGGAACCTTGAAAGTCTTCTTCTTCCCGGTTCCAGCGTGGAGTGACTAATCGCTCTTTCCGCGCATTACGAGAGGCCAAAACATATACCGGGTTGAGGGACCCCCTTTAACATTGTATAGTATACTTTTATGACCTCGCGCGCGCAAGTATGTTCACACATCTTATAGCTTTTGTCTCACGTGCGTAAGTAGAATATGCGAGATAGTGTGACAGCTGTATACTCCCACGCGTTGTGATTGACATTTGCGTCGTTGTTACTATACAATGATGTGATTATTGCAACACTTACTGCACGTGTGAATTTCTATTTCGCACGTTTATGATTTCATCGACGACTGCTGCTGTTGTTGTTTGGATTGCGACGACGACTTGTTTTTTAATATACACGCGAGGTATAGAAGTTATTTTTGTTGCTTTCTCTCGCTCTTCTTTTTATTATGTACGACACGACGATTTGTTTTTTCTTTTTCTACTAATCGTTGTTTATATCTTCCTCGAATGTTGTTTGTATACGTTCAACGTCGATATATATGCGTGTACATGAATTTTTCCTCCTCCCCCTCCTCCTGCTTTAATATTTTCTCATATCATCATCGTCGTATTCCACTTCATGATTCCCTCTAGCTACAACAGCTGCGTGTATATTTCAAACGCCGTAAAAAAATCCTCACCTACATCTCCACGTATATAAGCAATGTGTTCCCACCCACGAAGTGCTTCATCCGCGCTCTACCACTCTTCCAACTGTATCAAATGTGTTTTTCTCAACCATCGAGTGCGCTGCAAAGCTTCTCTCTCAGTGTAAAATTACTAATCGATCGATGTGCGCGCACACGTCGTTCTATCGAAAATCACACATCCTGACGCGTGATCGTCGTCACGCAGGAAGTCACGCGAACGGAAGTCTCAAAAGGGAACTAACGTTACGTCGCATCGAACCGGAAACTGACCCTTCTACACTATATATATATACTTGCGCACATGCGTCCCAATCGATATGTATATAATATATATATCTATAATATTCTTCGTCTCTCATTCATTCTCTCGTTCGATATATCTTACCTCCATGATAGTTTTGCGATTGCAAATGAGAATGTTCACATGGCTCGCGTAGTGGAATCCAGTAGTGCATATATATACGACGACGAATAATAACAACAATAATGAATAGTAACGCGGTGGGGCAATCAAAAGGGCATCCATCATCGCTGGTTGTATATCTGAAGTGGCTTGTATCTGGCCTCTTCACGCGTGAGATTGATTGATATATACTTTCGTATATATATAACATATATAGCATTCCAATCCAAAAATTTATTGACCTGAAGCACACATACATACAGACATATACACGTTGATGTATTTATATACGGAAACACTCGAACCCGATGCATATATAATAAATATATCGCTGCTGCACTCGTAACACGAAAAGTACATCGTATATATATATACATATATCCTAATGAGCTACTATATACCGTATATATTATAACGGCATATCCGAATCGCGTAAACTACGCGGAATAACAACTCATTAAAATTTATTCCTGTATATGTACGAGAACATCAAGATAATTTTCAATTTCTTACATATATATATACCGCATGAGATAGGCTCTCTGCCGGTCTTCGATATCCTCATAAATCAAATAACAACCGATAAAACTTTCTCGCGTGTATTTATATTCATACACACACACACACACACATGGTTGTATTATACAAAACTATGTATATATACATATATGCACAACTACAACTATATATACAACCTTATAGCTCCGTATGGGTGTAAAATGTATATATATATATAGGTTCCCCCCTTCTATATACAAAGCACGCGTGTGCGCGGTGATACGGCCGAGGCATGCAAATTTATCAATTTAGTGCTCCGCTGCACTCGGGCGCATTTGCGCAATCAACGAATTCAACCGCACCGTTGTGTCGTTGTGGAAGCGTTTTTCGTATAAAGCCGATCACTACCACACCGTCTTACGTATGTATAATACCATCGCTGTTTGGTCTCACGTAATTCGCGAAGTTACGTCGTTTCCTGTTAGTATATGTATACGAGCGGCTTCTTTTTTTTTACGTGTGGCTGTAATATACGTGTATACATATATAAGGGAGCGCGCACGTTGTAATATAATGTAAATAAGGTATAAGTGAGTGTTGTGTGCACAGACGCGAATTGCGCGCACACGATCGATGCGCGGGTTGAGCATTTGCTGACATACGCGCTTGAGAATTTTAGGTATATACACGCGAAGGCTTGGTTTTTTTTTATAGATGAATATTTCATTTTTGTTTCTCCTTTTTTTTATATATATACGGTTCATTCAATTACCTAATTGATTAGGATTTTATTTTTCGGTTGATTATTAATTAAGATTAGACGCAAAAAAAAGGGTTACATCAACGATAATCGAGTAATTACCAACGTAATGGGCGTATATGACTCAACACCACGCGTCTTTTATACATAATAATATTTAATTATACGAGATATGAGAGAGAGAGAGGAAGAGAAACCTTTAATTATATACTCATCACGATGAAAAAATTATACTTTTTCCAATCCATCGGCCACATCATCATCAGTGACGTATATATAGTCTCCCTCGTTGTACGACTATATAGTCGATAAAATTCGCGAATCGATTACCGATGCGAGACACGAGGTCTCTCTCTCCATCCTACATTAAATACCCAGCTACCCAGAAACCGAGTGTATCTATACACACGTGTGTGTATATGTGTATGTACATGCCTCGTGCAAGAAAAAAAGTCAAGAAAAGCGTGTCACTAGAGTCTCGTTCTATACATTCCCACACACATACTTACACGTATACATCTCCACGATCTATCATTAATAGCTCTATACACTACCATCGTAGCTGCTCTCTCTCTCTCATTCTCAACGGAGTCAACGACCTGAGCAGGGTGGTAGCTAGCCAGCTAGGTAGACTCGTTTCAAAGGTGAGGTGGTCTCCGCTCACTCTGGAACAGGTGTTTATTCAGCATGGAAATCGCGCGCGCGCGCATCTCCTCCCTACCCTCAGGGCTATTTCTCCCTCCCTCTCTATTCGCCCCCGAGCTCTGGGGCTTCATTGAAAAGTTGCGACGTTCGTGTATACGTAGAATGAGAGAGAGAGGAGAGAGGTCTTTGGCCCAGCGGTAATGGGTTTTGAAAAAACAATCTCGCAAGCCACCGGCTGCCAGACAGCTGCGCGAGAATGAGAGAGAGAGAGCGCGCGAAAAAGGCACTGAACCTTATCCCATCATCGCTGTATTACATATCTTTTTATTACGTATATATATAAAAATATATAATTATAATATATACATATAGATATAGATATTAATATTCGTCATTTTTGTTTCTGTGTGTTACAGAATACGTCGTACAGATGCTGCACCGACGTCCAGGTCCAGTTTTACGTTCGACGAGAATTTTATTTTCTTCATTAGGTGAGTCCTCGATTGATAATATATTACATATAAAACAACGCGTTCTCATACATTTTTCTCTTCATGCATATACAGAACATTCTATGTCACATATACCCATGCATGATTGAATTGAAAAACTGCGTGTAATTGTATCAATAGCCGCGAGCCTGTATGTACAACTATTATGTGCGTAAATGAAAAAAACCGCGCGTGTGTGTATACAAGATACGTATGTCTTTATATATATATATATATAAAAAAAGTGGAATGTAACGTCAATTAGCGCGATCTATTTATAGACTGACGGAGAGCGCGAGATAATTACAGCTCGTCCGATGAAAAAGTCCAGTAGCCCGTTATAATCGCAGCGCGCGCGGCGAGCGTACGGATCACGTATATAATACGCGAGTAAAGTACTTTTATTTTTAATCCGCGTTCAACTTAAGTTTCTTTTTTTCATTTCGTTGGTAATATTATATAAATCTCGTAGTTTTACGGGATGATCGTCGTGGTAAACCTACCAATTTTTGACATTTTTTAACGTTTGGGCTTTCAATTTTTATATATGAAATTAAATGTTTCTTATAAGGTATATATATATATATATAACATTTTTACGCGAAAACTTACGCGCCCTAATTAAGTATAACCGTCAATTTTCATTCTCCAATTCCTACCTCGTTGAGCGCTCACCGAGTTAAGCCTCCAATTTATAAAATTCGCTCGCGAAATGAAATCATAAACTGCCGCGGCATTTGATACAGCAATTAACCGCTCTACACTTATATACCTCTCTTTTCCACTTCAATCTAAAATTCTCGCTCTTGCTCCACCCAAACATATACCCATTATATACACGTACACCTCTCTCGCTCTCTTAGAAATTAAAAACTCAGGGCCATTCTCATCTTTCAATCATCCAGAATACACATCACGTACATATACATACCGGCGGAGGAGGTTCGCAAAAAAAAAAAAACAAAACGTAAAGTCATCTTTTTCGCTCTCTCATATAACCACGCGATAAAAATCGCGAACTCTACGTACACAGACACGTTGCTCGGGAACGTTCCATCATCCATCCCGAGTCGACTGGCGGTCATATTCATTCGCGCGCGCGCGTTCACTCGCCCACGGCATCAAGTATATATATACATATATATCTCTCTAACCTCTGTACTGTATAGCTCAATCTCTCTCTCTCGTTTTTGCGTTGCGGCCAGTTCTCATGTATATATATACATACACGTGTATATACCTCTATACCTACCTACCTATACGTACATATGCATATATAGTAGTAGTACAAGACGACGCGTGCGCACATATACACATACCGGGACCCGCAGCAGCGTTGGCGGGTAAACAGAGCGCGCCGAGAGTGCAACGCGCGCTGCTCTCTCGCTTGCTCGCGAAATGACTCGCTATATACTGCTCTACTTCTCTCTCTCTCTCTCTCTCTCTCTTTCTCTGTCTCACACACTACTCTATATCGGCGAGAGGAGATGCGCGCGCGGGACACTTGGCGTCGAGACTGCGACAACTTTCCGACGACTAGTAGTAGTAGCAACAGTTCATTCAGATTCACGAGGAGCAGAGCAGAGCACATTCACGCGTGTATGCGCTGCTTTTTTTTGTGTAACGCGCGTATTGTCTTATATAGAGAGAGAGAGAGAAAGATTGACTTTCGTTTTGGTCTCGCACTCGTTGTTGCGCGTTGCAGCGCGTTGATTGTTACGTGTGCTACCGCGCGTAACGAGAGAGAAAATTACGTGCAATTTGGTTGGGAATTGCGTTGTTGTGCAGGCTGCTAGCAGCGCTTGCGTGTATTATAGTTGATTCGGTTTTATTTTCAACGCGCCGCGTTACGATTATGGTAGTGCTGTGTATATAATAGAGATTGCGACGGTATGGTGATATAGTGAGAATGAAGTAATTAAATCGAAGAGGAGCGGAGTTGAACTTTTGGGGTACGTTATCGGTAACCGAAGAAAGTCAGAGAAAGAGAGATGAACACAACCCACATACATACACATACTTTCTAAAGATAAACACATATACCCTTCCAATATACCATACAATCATGCTTTGTGACAATTATCATCAACATCGTCTTGTTACATATGACTCATGCTATCCTCCCACCTAATCTTTTCCACTATACTCTTCGAAAAACAACATCGCAACTCATGATCATTCTCTCTCTTTGTCACTTCAGAGGAAGCTCCAGTGGAGCAGTCTCAACAACAACAGCAGCAACAGCAGCACCAACAACGTATCAATAATGCTGTCGTACATGTTACCGACGACGGAAGAGAAGCCGTCGTCAGCTGGTACGGCTGCCGGCGAATCACCGACTATGCCTATACCACATCATCACAACAACAACAATCATCATCCACATCATCCAGGTTACCGAGCTTTAACAAACAGCAACAGCAGTATAGCCAGGTATCCACCGAGCGACGTTCACGGTTTACCCAGACCCTGTACAGCTAAACAGAGAACAACTGTGACACGTGCTACTAGTAGTGGACCAACGATGTTTGGTAGGCATCATCAGGAAGATGATATTACAGCGCAGCAACAACCACCAAGACCTGGTTCAGCTGCGCCATTGTTACCACCAGATGGTAATAGTCCAAAACATAATGGAACGACGACGGCAACGACGACGACGACGACGACGACGGGGATAACGTCGGGGATGAGGAAATCAACTTTGCACACGGCGAAGGTTACCAAGGACGAGAGTCTGTATAGTATTGATAGTGACGGGAGTACTGTTGGTAGCAGCGACCGCAAAGGGAGGATGATCAACGGGCCGAAACACGCTAATTTAAAAAGGTTAGTATATATGTGTGTGTATGTGTGTGTACAAGAGTGTGCGGAATTTTTGAGAGTACATGCGAGGTTCTTGACATGATTTCGTGCAAGTGTAGGTAATTAAGTGCCTGTTGAAATTCGCAGAGATATACATTTTTCTTTTTCGTTTGTATGTATGCACTGGTCATGATTTATACATATACGCGGTTGTTTTTGTATTTGACTATAATAATATCATTAATTCGCGTTATTGTAAATCAATTTATATACAATCTGACGATTGCGATATTAAAGAATAGCCGTTATCTTATTTTTTTTTAACATTGCATTATAACGCGTGATAAACATTATTCCTTATCTATACATAAGTGCGTAAAAACGCGACAACAGATGCGTACAATATCCGCGCGGTCGACACTTAAACTATATACTTACACTCTAATGGTGTACGAACCACAACACCACGATACATATATACGAAAAGCCCCGTATAAAGAAGTAAAAAGCGACCAACCGATATATAAATCTTATGCCTTATAGCAAAAGAACTGTTTTAATAGAAGTGTCTCAAATTAGCTTCCGAGTACCATCAAAAACGACATGCCGCTATATACGTACGAGCTGTCAAGTGGAATTTGAAGAACTAGCAGGAAACGCGTATTATAGCACATATATAGATCGTTGTACATATATACCTGAACGCGAGCGAGCGATAAAAAGGTATATAGAGAAGCGCCGCGTGAGCACACGACTCGTTTTTGTATAAGAACGTGCAACGTGTAGCTATGCGGCCGCAATGTTTGTCACGCTTGTGAGCACGTATGTGTGTGTGTGTGTGTAAGTAAGAACAGCCGCCCGCGGTGCAATCAGGAGAGAGAGAAGAGAGAGAGAGAGAGTGAGAAAATGCAGCACGTTCAATGTCAAGGTGTCGGAGAACGCGTTTCTACTTGTGGTATACAAGCATGGATATATCTTCGAGAGAGTATATATAATACACACGGTTCTTGGAACACTCGAAGTTGGATGGTTAAAAAAGAAAGATAGTATAGTTGTGAATTGGATTAATGCTTTTTTACATGTGTCTCTGATAGAATCTCGTTGTCGATTGTATATAGCTCTTGATTTAATTTGAGGTCGACGCAAATCGATATAGAAATACCGTAGCCGCTTAAAGATATCTATACGTATACATGTTTGTTGACAAATTTCTTTTTTTTTTTGAGAATCTTAAAAATAGATGGCTATGCAACATCGACGACCGCGAGCATAGTGGCAAGGTCTCCCGGAAATATAAAAATTTATTTTCTTTTTCCCTCTGCGCGATAAACAAGAATTCGAGCGAGAGAGAGAGAGAGAGAGAGAGAGAGAGAGAGAGAGAGAGAGAGAGAGATTGAAGGAAAAAAATAAGAAAATAATAATGACATCGGATACTCTTTTAGTTGGGAAATCGACGACACGGCGAGAATATATACAATTTACGTGCGGCGGTGGCGGCGCTGGCAAAACTTTTTGAGAGGCATTAGGTACGTCTATTTTCACATGAATGACGCGCGCGCGCGCGCGTTTGTGTGATCGGCTCTCCTCCGGCTGCGTTGTGACTTTTTCTCGTAACCCGCTCGCGCGACACTGCGGATTTCTGGCACACAAGTTGTCGTCGTCGTCGTTCTCTCACATTAGTGCATTTTATTTATCACGATATATGTATATGCAAATATGTTTCTGTCACCAGTGCGCGTTATATAGAAGAGAGAGATATTTACATCAAGCTCGGTTTTATATACGAAGCCCAGCAAGTTGCTTCTTGAGTTATGTAATTGTGTTTGGTGGATTGTCAAAAACGGATTAGACGCGCGTATACATGCTTGGATGTAACGCGCCACATATCTGTTGTTCGCGGGGCGCTCAGTGGTTATATTACGCGAGGTATAAAGCACATATCGCGAAAGAAAGTTTTTCTTTTACATATGTCACGTTCGATATTGTCATTGCGAAAATATGCTACATGCGATTATACTCTTTAAATCGTTGTGGTACCTAACGGAAAGCCAATCTCCTGAGTAAGTACATTTTATATAAAAAAAAATATACAAAACATCACGTACACAAATATGTATACGTCGTTTTTTTCGCACTCCATAAATTATATACGCGTCAAAGAATCAAGATTAGCAAACCGTATTATATATATATACATCTTCGTCACCTTGTTAACCCAAAGTAAATTCTCTTTAAAAAAAGAAAAAAGCATTCTATATACCGCTAGCTCATCGTAATATTTGTGGTATGCGAAACGGTTCGCGCGTATATTGACAAAAAAAAGAAAGAATATCCTCTTCGCCAAAAAAAAAGAACCTTATCTAAATGGCTTTTTACAACGATGATTCGATAAAATGTATAGATTATACACACGTACACACGTACACGTATATACGCTAAGCTTTCAGGATTAGAGAGAAAAAAAAGCCGCTCATAATCAGCGCCTATATACTCGTAAGCATTATCAAGTGGGTAGACGGCCTGCATCTGATAGGACACACAGTTCTAAGATAATAACTTCGAGATAAACAACGCGGCGCGCAGGAAAATTAGACGAAAGAAACGTACTCGCAAAAGCCCTTTCATTTCGCATCGCTTGTTGCACAACATGAGCTGTAATATAGATGTACATATATACAATAACTGCATCATTCTGCTATATAAGCATATCGTGAATTGTATAAAGAAGAGAACCGAGAGAGCAAACGGCAATTCAGTTACGTTATCGTATATATATACTCGCGCGCTTTGGCAAAGGATGACACATTGCGTTACGTCTCCTATAATATAACGAAACATTGAGCCTTTGTACACATACACAGGCGGCCACGTGACTTTGACACATTCGCCGTTGCGTCCCTTATGTATTCTCTTTTTTATCTTCCCGCGTCACACAGCTGTGTCGCCCTCGCAGAGTGGTATGTAGTAATAATACACACTGTATTGCCAGTGCTTGGTCGCGTAGCGCTGCTGCTCCGCACGACGTGTATATATTCGCATATATATATGTATAGAGTCGAGCGATCGCTACGAGTTTGCACGACGAGCCGACAGGTGTCAGCACTGGTGGGGTTTCGCGTTGTAGCTGTAGTAGAATATATACATGTATATAGGTGTATAAAAAATCTTGATTTATATCGTTCGGCATTGTTTTTACGGTTTGCCAGTATATAATAATAGAGTGGCGTTTTAATATAACTGTCCGGATAAGAGAGCTTTAAAATGTGTGTGTAATCTCTCTCTCGCTCTCGTGGCGGAGTATATAAGTAATTAAAAGTTTTTAATTGACTTGATTGCGCGATGATGTAAACATATTCGAAATGGAATTTTTGTTATATACGTGCAAAGATAAATCGTATACGGTAGAATAATGTACATAATTTTCTTTTTTTTTTTATTACGAGTGAATATTTATGGAAATTAAGTATCACTTTTCGGATACTCTACCTCGTATCCTATATGATACATTATGACATCACGCAGTGTTTTTAAAAAGCATAGGAGAATAATAATAAATATACACATGCGAGCCAACCCTCGCGCGCGATTTATCCTCCCTTTTCTTGGCAGAAATTCAGAAAACTGTGAATATATGCACATGTACGTATATATAGATATATACATATATATATCGGCCGCGTTGTGCTCGTAAAAAAGCCATTTCGTCGAGTGCTTTTTCTTCAATATGCACCGTTGTTTGCAAAATTAAACCAAAACAACTAAAAATTCCCGTATACAGACCAGCATAGCATGTCGAAAAATCACGCGCATGCCTCACGTATGGGATAAGAATCTATCGTTCATTTGAATTTACAACGCAAGATAGGACGTCACTCTAAGAAAATTTCACGTCAGGTGGTGGTAGTAGCATATAGTTCGGTTTAACGTATATATATTTCTTATACAGTGCAACGCTCTTTCGTCGATATACAACGTAGCAGATTTATCGCGCGAGTATGTATATACTACACATGCACGTTTCTGAAGCAGTCGCACGATTGCTGTTTACAACTTATATACGTATATGTATATGAAGTAACGCGATACACGCGGATGCAACAGCCGCAATCTTGCCTATATAAATTGTGCTATATCGATCTCCCGCTGTATACATATATATGTTTATTGAAACTATAGTTCGTTACACTTGGCGATGCATCTCTGTTTTGTATTTAATATATAGCAATTGTTAGTGAAAATTTCGTTTGACACGGTTACAGAAACAATGAGAAAAAGTTTTGGAGACATACACTTCTGTAATAGATTGTTATTGTATGAATCGTAGAATAAAAGAAAACACTTTGAATTCCCACGAATTTTTCTCATGGGAAGACTAGTCAGTTTAGATTTGCATCTCTCTCTAAAAGCGTGCCGCTACTCCGTTTTTGGAAATGGAGCACGCAGACAACTTTTTACAAATATTCTGCTATACACTTGTTTGACATTATTTTAACGTCAAATAAATATATATATTTTTTTTTCTGAAAATATATTATCGAAAAAATGATTGGCAGCTTTGGAAGTTTGATGTATTGGTTAATTTCATAGGCGACTATACTTTTCGACCTTTCTTCCCCTACTAACTTTTGATATAACAAAAATTGTGATTTTCCATTGAAATGGTGTCCCAAACCTGTGTTATTTTATGGGTTTCAAACTTTTGTCGTCTATTCTATGACCTATAAAATAATTCCTCCAAACTCTTTTTTACTACTCTTTTCTCGGACAACTTGAAAGAAACTTTCTGCGGAAAACTGCAACTACATTATATATGCTTGCACTTCCTCGTTTCGGCCTTTTGTTTACATGCGGCGTGTAGACTCTCTATATTCAATCTACAGAGATATAGGGGTTGCATAACGAATGATGATACAGGCTTATGCGTGCGTGCGTGCGCAGTGACAAAGGTCAGTTCCGCGATTTGAAAGTAACTATATATATTTATATACCTGCGTGTAGGCACGGATAACAGATGAAAAATGATTGGGTGCACACACCTTTCTATTTCTGGGGCTCTATATATTAGCGTTTAATACACTCGTGGACTGTGGTTGCGGATTTTAATTACACGCGAACGGTACGTTATCAAGCGCGGACATGTGCGCAAAAGTCGTTCTCTCGTGCTATAATATTATACAGGAGAAAACTTACACCAAGTAATGTAAAATTTAACACTCTTCCGTCGTCTCTGTATAACTAGCAATACACAAAAGCCACATTGTGTCAAACTCCACATTTGGCGATCATTTCTGAATGGAGTAGTTCAACTTTTCATTCACAAAAGAACCTTAAAGTCAATCTCAATCGACTGCTATATACTCTCCTTTGCCCCTTTTACTACTACGTTGCATCTTACAAAAGTCTGCGGGATTTTCTCTTCTTCGTCTTCTTCTTATTCTTTGTTGTTGCTCTCTATATATATATGTGCGTGCATATACGACTGCGGTCGACGCGACTGTCACGCGATATATAGGAAATTGAGGTTTACAGTCGCGCTCAAGGCATTTTTCCGAAGGGATAAGAAACGGCATGTGCGGTATAGCGTATAAGTCGACGAGTGCCGATACAAGGCGTCGTGTCGGGGACCGAGTTGTCTGCGGTATATAGAGAGATGTTGCTGTTGTGTCGTTTGGCAAATGATGCATTGGGAGTTTTTTTTTGTAATGCGGAAAATAATTTGTATGTAACATTATTGCTATATATATAAAAACGATTATTATTGTCTATAATCTATATATCCAAACGTGGAATGTACTGGACCATAATATACAAAACGTACACATGAATTTAAATTTAGTGCAGAAAAGTTTTCCCGTTGAATCATGTAGGTGTTACACAGCCTGCTATTTCTGAACGCGGATGACCTAATCTTTTAATCCGCTCGTAAAGTTCTTACATATGTACATATACCCACGTTCCTTTTCCGTCATATACCCAGTGCGTATATTATTATTATTTCCAAATCTCTATTTTTACTATATATAAAACACGTACACTTAATCTAACCAATTTTTTCAACATTTACAGAGTGTCGTTCGGCTCGAGCAAAGGTTCAATGGTGGAGACCTTAGTGTACGAGACTCCGGTCCAAGAAGAACCGGAGATCAATCACTTTCTGGAGCACAATGGCCGATTACCCGCTCCGATGATACCAGTTCCTGATACCGAGTAAGTCACGGCAAAATTTTACTCTCTCTATATATATATATATACACATTATTCCACGCGCGCGCCTGATGATTATATATGACGCGTCGCATTATATACGTCGAAATAACCGCGCAATATATTGCGCGCGAGAGCCGAAATAGAAACGTGTCAGAGCGAATAAAAGCGCCAATCACCGCGCCACCGCCTCTAATAATCTCGGTCACACACAGCGGCTCTTATAGCAGCAGTCAGTCAGTCAGTCAGTATATATAGCTATATAGACCAACTATATACACGCGAGTATAAAGTATATACAATCGCATAAGCGGCAACGTTTATATATGTGTATATAACACTGATTTACGAGGGCGGAGCGAGCGAAGTTAATTCAATTACACACTTGTGTTTCGTCGATATATACATATATATAAAATCTTTTACACGTGCGTGCGCGTATAATAGGAAAAGCGCAGCAGCAGCGTTGTTATATCGCTATATACGCAGCTTATCTCAATGCACGGTATATATAACCACCCCCGTGCGCGTGTGTGCGCTAGCTATATAATTTCCTTCGCGCGTATATATACGCGTCACAGATGGAAAGACACGCCTTATAGCAGCATACCGAAATAACGCCGTGACGATGAAAAACATACACACACATATATACATGTGTATACACCCACTCACAACATCATGGGCTCACTCTCTGTGTATTTGCACATACACATATATAGAACGCGCGGGAACGTTTAAAGGACGGGAATAGAGTATATATACGCGCGCGCGGGGGAAATCGATATTTCCCGTTTTCTCTGCAGCCCCCGCGCTGCGTGTATGTATATAGTTCTGCATCTATATAGGAAAGCTAACGATACGATACCGCGCATTCCTACACACGCGTGTGTAGGTATAAGCGTGCGCACGAAAATAAATGAACCGACGATATGTTTATTGTCGCTAGTGCGGTTAAGCTATATACCTATATGACTGCGATGAGATTTCTATATAGTCTATATCCTTTACGCTCGCACCCCTAAATACACGCGAACGAGAGAGAGAGAGGAAGTAGATCAAGGTCAACGGTGGTGGCGTCAGATCGGGAAGATCGATGAATCGAAAGAAGTAATTTACTCTCGCGCGCGCGAGAAGCTTTGGTTTGTGCGTGTATATCTATACGTGGGCGTGGGTCTGCGTGACTTTTTCTTTCTCTCTCTTTCTGCTTTATATACGTGGTTTCTTTATACTGCTATAAGAGAGAGAAAGAAAGCTCGTTTTTTTTTGTTGTTCGCGTAAAAGTGGATTATTGGAATCGTTCGGTATTGGGGTTAAGTAAATAAACGTGGGAAATGAGTACGATTGCACGTATATATATAAAAGTTGAGAGATAGGTTGTGGTTATCGAATGGTTTTTATATATAGTAGTACCACGAGTGAGGGAAAGTGAGCGAGGAATAAGTAGGTGGAACTGCATCCGAATGATAAGACATTATTGTTTAATAGTGGAAACGCGCACACACATATACACGAGGGAGCGAGCTTGCGAAGAGTTTTATGACACGCGTGTGTATAAATCGAATTTCTATATTATATGTTTCTCTCTCTCTCTCTCTCTCTGCACATTACCTTAATGAAAAGTAATACGCGAGTATCAATATAGTTGCGTCGTATATATATATATATATATATATATATATATATATAATAATATAGCCTACATTTAATTGAGGGAATCTCAACACATCCAATATTTAATCACTCGCATTTTCCCCCCTATTCATATAACCTACTTTCCCACAGACATCCATTTTTCTCTGATTTTTTTTTGTTCAGCCATTTATTTGTAACGAACGTACCAGAAACACTAAAAACATTATATATACATATGTCTCTACGAAAAAAAAAAAACAAATACAAACATCCTGAACACGATATCACTCAACCCTAACGTATACTTCCACAAGGTTCCAAATCAAGGTACCTTCGTCATGTTAAAAAGTCCCCATTATAAACTCCACAGAGGCCTAAAAAGGTATATAGCCACCACGAACTCACTCACGCAACCATAGGCGTGTGCGCATGCGCGCTCGATCAATTATGCTCGTCAGGCTGATTACCCAGGCAATCATAAGTGATTTCCTGTTTCTCTCTCTTATACGCGGCCGCGCGCTCGCGTACACACCGCGGCATATAGAAACAATGCGCGCGGTGCGGCGCGTCTACACTATATATATACTCCTATATAACAGCAATCACGAGAGCGAAATTCTCAATTATTAGTCTGGCCCCGTTGCTTCTATATACTCTCTCTCTCTCTCTATGTACCACACCGCCTTAAGGCTGGAGAATTCGCCTTTGCTCTCGCGGCGTTTTATGTGTATACAAGGTATTGTAAGGTGGCATGAGCCGCAATCTTTTCCATATACCCGTACACGGCACTTGAGTAAACATAGACGAGGTGTAAGGTGCGGGTAATGAAGCTGTCAGCTGCGTATATATACGCGCGAAAGCTGGTATTATAAGTCGAACTATACGCGAGCGCGCAACTATAACGACGTGAAAAAAAGAAGAAGAAGAAGAAGAAGAACGGTATTTCTTTTTCGGGAGATTACGCGCGTCATGCGCGACTATAAGCTAAAGACAGAGAGAGAGAGAGAGAGAGAGAGAGCTTTTTTATTCCAAGCGCCGAGGTCGCGTTACGTCACCATCACCCGCCAATTTTCAGACTCGCGCATGTGGCGGGATGTAAACATCATCGTGTGTGTGTGTGTGTGTGTGTGTATAGTGTGATAGACGCGCACTGTACCTTGCACATCGTATATACGCTTTGATATAACAGCTTTTATATATATATATATATATATACGATATATCTGTATGCATATATATATATATATAAGAGTTTTTCTTTGGCCACCCTCTTGTTCGCGTTTATAAGCAGCCGAGCGCGCGCGGGCGCGTTTTTATGTATATATAAAGCGACGATGACGATGCGTGCGCTAGCTCGATTGACGAGAGGTAGTGCATATGTAGCACAGCAAGAGCATTGTGATAGTTAATAGCATGTCAACATGGCGAACAATAATCGCTTCTTTTTAAGATTAATGAGCGGCTGTATACAGCTGCGAGGCCGGACGAACGGACGGACGCGCATATACTCGTAGTTGTTGCTGTTGTGGTTTATGTACAGAGAGAGAGAGAAGCTGGTTTTGATTTTTCGAAGTCAACTTTGATTTCACCGTTTTTGTGTGGAGTGAATCTGTGTGTATGGGGAAACATGGAACAGGTTAAACAACAGAGGCAAGTGTTTTCATATATATATATATACTTTGGTCGAATTGTATACACGAAAGACCCAAGAAAACGTAAGAAAGGGAGGGACCGAGAAAGAGAGAGTAAACAGAGACATTATCAGAGAGATAAAACATGCTTTTCTTCTCTCTCAAGTGTAAACGCAGATTCCGGCGGTCAAATATTTACTCTCAAACTCGTGCGTACAATTAATCCCTATATACTACAAAAGTCCAATTATATATACCCCCCTGCATTCACAAAAAACAAACAAAAAAAAAGTAAAATATAAAATCACCGCATCCTTATCGCTCTATCACATCAATTCGCGCATATATATATCCACAACATCCCTATATACCTATACACCTCCACGTATATATCGGGACAGACGTTCTCGTAGCGACCGAGCGAGCAAAGGATCTTACCATTATCCTGCAGAGCGTTTGCTCGCTCGGTCTCCTCCTCTCCTCTCTATACACCATCCGAGCAGGCAGCAACCTACTACACATGCGCGTACTGCAGTCGCGTCGCGCACGCGAGTTTATACTTTGGCGGGTTGTCGAGCGATGGCGACAACAGCCTTTGCGCCTTGCGCTTGCCGTTGCCTGTTGTGGCCCCCCCTCGACTTGTTTTATGCTATAATACGGACATCTGGCGGCCGCCTCTTTCGGCGATGGATCGAACAAAGACGGAATGTATATGTGTATAGGTTGTATATATATATACATATATACACGAAAACCTTTCCTCCCCTCTCTCGGTTCGTCTGGATACATATACATATGTATATATGTGTATATATATGTATACATGTGTCTATGGGCTAGTAGGGAGAGCTTTCGGAGCATCGGAGCGCCATCGCGGCAGGCAGTCGGTGGCGGGCGCAGGGCGAGTAAAAGAGAACGAGAGAGGAGTATATAGGCGCACATCACCTTGCTCTCGCCTCCACATACCTATATATACATATTCTTCCTAATAGTATCTTCCGTGTGCACCTGCTGCTGCTGCTACTTCTAGTGTATGTGTGTGTGTGAGGCAAGTTAAGGTTTAGCCTATACCTATATACATACATACAGAGACAGACAGTTAGCGGCAGTAGTCTCTGTTCCTCCACTCAGTTTCCCCCCTCCTCTCTCTCTCTCTCCTTTACCACCATCATCCGTGCGCTCTCTCTCTCTCTCTCTCTGTCTCTCTCTCGTATAGTGGCGGGTGCTGTCTCTGTCTCTCAGGCACGCGCGCGCGCGCCCGCCCGCCCGCCTGCTCGAGCTCTCTTCGACTCTTTTATTCCCCTCCGGTAGGCCGTCACGTCGACTCGTATTATACTGCCGAATATCTCTCGTGTGTGTGCGTGTGTGCTCGCGCACATAGAATTACATAGTATATACATACATATATATAATATGTATGTATAACAATTCTGCACAGCATAGCAGCCGAAAACGAAGGGAACCGTATAGTGTATAGTGTATATAGATCCTTATACACACGGACAGTTCGTATATATATTTTTCATTACGGTTTGTTTTTTATTATATATATATATATATAAAATCATCTATACACGCGAGTGTGTTGTCGCGAGTGGTGCGTGTGCGCGTCGACGCGATCGTACTTACTCTCTTTCGGTGTATATATATATGTGTGTGTATGTGTCACCCTCTCGGTGTGTGGATATATAGGTATACATATATATCTGTGTGGCCTAGTGAATCGATTCCACTCTCCGGAAAGTATATATACGCAAGGGGAACATTGAAAGAGGAGGAGTACCAACGGTGACGGTATTTTTACGCCGCGCACTCACGTATATATATATAATAATATATCAGAGTATATAAGCTCCCGGGTACACGGTGTGATCCACTCGCCCAGCAGCACCAGCAGCAACAGTGTATAGAGCAGCAGGTAACAAGAATTTATAAATTGATGTATGTTTGTATGTATGTGTGTGTGGGAAAGTTTTTAGTGATCACCCATGATGTTGGCGACTTGTATATAGCATTCGCCGGTTTTATAATAGAGAAGAAGAAAATTCACTACACGATAAGAGCAGTCGTCGTTCGTTTATCACGATGGCGTGTGTAGATAAGAGAGTCTATATATGTAATCGGCTGTTTTATACCTTTTTTTGCGCCACTCGCGCACATAGACCGATGTTTTTTACGTATATCTATTTACACATATATACACGCACTTGTGCGCATCATAGTATAGTCGTCGCTGAGATGACGTTATATATAATAACCGTGCGTTGGAGATAAAACTACACACGTATGTATAGAAAACGATTAATATATAAACAAGAAACGGTATAGAGGTTCTCTCTTTTTTTTTGCCTCTTTTCATCTGCACGTTATAATAATTGAACTCAGATCCGTCAACCCTTGCGGTCCAGTGAAGAATATACAGCCTACGTTTTTTATACGTCTAAAATATAAACGAATACGAGAGAAAATAAATTATAAAACACGAATTATATACCAGATAACCGCGCACCAACCATTAAAAAAAAAAAAAAAAATCCGGTATATGCGTTGCGTGTACGTGCTCCGAAACAACCTTACCATAAGCAATATACAGCTCACATCACGCACCACAGAGGCTGCACTGTGGGCAAATCCCTCGGCTAAATTAAGATTAAGGGATTTCATTGTGATCCACGCGGTTCGATTCAGCACGTATATATATATATACGCACGCACGTATAGAGACGACGACGACACAGACATGTATAGACGGGTATCGATTCCACATGAAATACCGGCCAGACACTGCACTGTGTATATATGTATGTATGTATGTGTGTGATGCGCGAATGCAAAGCGAAAGTGCATCTCTCGCTGGCTGGGTGTTAAAGCCAGTCGTATATGTATATATATATAATCCCCCTAAAAGCTCTCTCTCTCTCTCACTCTCTGGTTTCCCGCGAGCGTTGCCATAGCAACACGCCATCTTGACACAGTGTACGGTGCGAGCTCTTTCTCTCTCTCTCTCTCTCTCTCTCTTCTGCCCAAGAGAGAAAACTTTCAAGATTCATCGGTTTGATCGTCCTCTCTTCTCGCACCTTACTATAATATACACATCGTATATATATACGGATGTATTATTATATATACCTGCAACGTAATAGAAGTACATAGGTGTATATATATATATATACATATATATATATATATATGTAAAGCACCTTGCATCTCCCTTTAAGCTGCTGTTCTTCTCGACTTCGTGACTCGACTTATTCGTGTGGTCTATTTTGAGGACCATTATATACGCGATCCGATCAGATTGCTGCTTTTATTTCCGTGTATAGATTCGCGCTGCTTGCTATCCTATATACTGTCGATACAGACGTTACCGCGTATAACTATATTATATATATATATATATATACAGACAGTTGAATTAAAATTGAAGTATGTATGACAGAGAAGCGTATATATATTTTTAGACGGTTGAATGAGTATATACAAGCTTCCTTATAATAGCACGCGAATCGCGACGTTTTAATTTTGAGAATAATTTTCCGCTTCGATTCGAGTTCGAACTTTTCCAAAGCCCAGAGCATTCACCTCCAGAGAGAAATAGACCTTCTTTCTCTCTCTCTTGCTCTACCTCCGTTCGTTCACAACGGCAAAAACTCTCCTGAATATTGTCTTCCGGCGTGCCGCGCCTCTCTCTCTCTCTCTCTCCCCTTTTTCCTTCTCTCCGGTTATATACCAAAGGAGTATACGTATCTAACTGTGGCTATAACTCGACGACGAAAAAAAATTTTAAAAAAACAAGTATTACGAAAAACCCCTCAGCATCAACAGCAGCATTCCTTTCATTCAACCGACGTCTCTCGTCGTCGTATAATCTTTCATCTCTCTCTGTCTCTTTCTTCTTCGCTTCTGCATGGGCGCTGGCTTTTATATATGACAAAGATGATGCATCGGGGAAGCTGCTGCTCACTTCTCTTCGTCACAACGTTCAATCTACCAACTACTGACCTCGTCTCCGTAAATATACTAGCACGGTATATACATCCGAATTGAACATTCTTTTTGCCCGAGTACACGAATCTTATATAGCCGCACCCTCGCATTGACCGAGGAATCTTTTACACCGTCTGTTGCGCTCTCCTCGGACGCACGTCTAGACTCAAAAGAGGCACACTTGGCATGAGACTGGCGCTTGAGAAAAACCAGGCTATAATATAAATTGCAAGGAATTCTTCTTCCTCTTCTTCTTTCTCCCTTTATATAAAGTATCTTATATATACTGTATATTATCTCCCTTATATACTCGCTCTTTTAACAATCACACACTCGTATATAAGCGAATAATTGACCGTAGATAAATATAAATAACAAAGAACATATTGGTATACGGTGCTTAAATTCGATAAACTCGAGACGACGGCCCCTCCAAATCCACTCTCTTCGCGAGATGATAACCTCTCAAGGAGAAGCCAGTCAGCTTATAGCAAGGTCAAAGCGTAGGCGTCTCACACGCATACACGTATATAGGTACGTGTGATCGTCACCTATATATACCCCACCGCAACCACCCCCCGCTCTCGATTAAAGTGGCACGCCGCGTATATGTATGAAGAACAATAGCTCCCTCTTATAAAGAAAAAACATACACACACATACAACGTTATAATCCGCTAATTCGTCGTCACCCCCTGAATTGGTATACGTTATACGTGTACGATGGCGTTTATATAGATATATAGTACGGTACTCAACCACCACTACTATCACACAGGGTCCGCACCTGAACACGCTTCGGTCGACCTCTGCGCGTGTATAAGGGGTAGACTCAATGGCGCCGCAGCGACGACAGGGCGCGAGCTGAGAGAGAGAGAGAGAGAGATCGATGTCACATTGTTTGCAAATACCGCCCACGGCGACGCCGCGTAGGCGGGGTATGTTGCGTATATATATGTATATAGGAAAGGGATGAAAAAAGGGAAAAAGAGAGAGAGAGACGCAGGGAAAAAAAAGTCGAATTAGAAGTAGAAGAAGAAGAAGAAGTGGGTTAGGGTGTCGCTCATGCTTGCTATATAGAGAGTGACCAGTGTTGCCAGGTCCTCCTCCGTGCGAGGACTATATACGCGAGAACCTCGTCGCGCGCGCGACGTGGTATAAATGGGGTATACGAGAGGAGGTGTGTAATAGTTGTCGTATAGACGCGCGAGTCGAATGGGTGTATACGCGTATAATAGCTGTTGAAGGCGGAGGATTTCTGGTGTGGATTTACAGGGTGATAATTAACAGTGTATATATATATATGGTGGGTGGTACGTGTGTGTAGTGTAATTGATGGGAATTGATATATATGACGGTGAGGGTGGATCAGTACGGATATAAGCGTAATTGGTACCGCTGATCTTCGAAATATACGTATAGGGTAAGTGTTTTGGATTTTGTTGGAAGAATCATTTTTTTGTTATACAGAGTGAAAATATATTTAAGTTCAATAAATAAGAACGCAGTGTGTATGTGTGTACGATGTATAAACGCGTTCGAATGTTGATACCGCGCAGTGAAAATAAACTTGACTATCTATAGAAGGCATTCATGCGGTCTCTTCTTTCTCACTCCGCGCGCAGTGCGATATACACACACATAGCGATGCGTCACCCACATATAACCGCGCATACACATTATAGCATTAACATAATCAATTAACTACACATTTTTACGAGTTTACGAAACAATCGCTGTTCAAAACAAAAAAAAAATCTTTCTCTCTCGCATAATATAACAACGTTAAAACTGCGCAAACGCGCAGTTCCGTAACACGTATATATAATATACGGGATGATCCTCTCTATACTGCATACCAGTCGGACTTTTCTATTTCCAGATGTGCCGTCATCAACCGCGGTGTCCGCTAATTATTCGCATTGCTCTTCGACTTTTCCTCTCCGTTTATACGTTTACTTTATATATATACGTGTTTGCACACACATACACATACGTAGAAAGAGAAAAGTCGTCTCTTTACTGGGTCACGGTTATCGGCCGCATAATATACGCATATATGTACAAATTCACCGCGCCTTCGTTATCTCACTCGCGTACACACGTATACATACACACATACACACATACACACATACACACGATGATTTGTATGTTTTACTATATATATATACGTATACGCACTCGTATACGATTGGAATCCCTTTTTCGGCGCTGACACACACATATACGCGCAGGTATTAAGTATTACGCGATCGTTACGCGAGAAGAGCGCGCGCGCGCGACGTTGCGTAACCTGCTATTCGCGCGACCGGTTCGTAAGAGTGCGGCTTCGAAGCGCCAATCACGTGGAACATACTCCTATACACCTTATCGAATTGTGCCAGAGTACGTACGCGTATTATGTGTATATGTATATAAACGTTTACGACTCCACGTCGCGGATAATCTCTTCTCTCTCTCTCTCTCGCGTAGTTACACACAGAGGAGTATAAGTATATATATGCAACATGTTTTTTACGCTCCTTATCGCAGCTGAAGTTTCTAGCGCTTGTTCGGTTCTCTCTCTCTCTCTCTCTCGTTTACTCTCGCACACCTTATATATCGCGTGTACGTGTACATATAATTTTTATTTTTGCCAGTACTACATACGATGTATAGTAGAGACGTGTATGCGCGCCAACTATTTTTCCCTCTCGAGTGTATATATATGTACACACGATTGATACGATGACAGAACAACAGGGGAGGGAGAGAAAGACCGTGCGTTTGACTGCGCCTTAATTAACTGATAAAACTATATGTACGCGCGGTTATCGCTAAAGGTATATAGAATTCTAACGCAGAAACTATAGTACATATAGATACACACACAGACAGACAACACGCAGAAAATCGGCGACCACACATTATTACTCGAGCTCAAACCTTACTTATATTCGCGACGATTGTACAGCTGTGACTCTCTCTCTCTCTCGTATAATATACCTCAATATATACGATATACAGATGTTGCGTGCGTCGGTCGTAAAATCCGGAGTGTATATATAAGTAATCCGATCGTTTTATCAGCCGTAATTCGCCTTTGCGGAGAACGACGACGACGATGGGAAGGGAGAGAAAAAGTAAACCCGCGTGAGCCCTCTTCTTCCCCGCCCTTTTTTTCTCTCTCTCGTTTCGGTGCTGTGTGTATATGTGTATATGTATTATAAGTGCTAGCGCGCGTGGTGACGTCAGCTCGTTTCTTTGTGCCCCACACCGTATATATAGCTAGTACAATTTAGACCTTGACTCTCTCTCTCTCTGCGTGACGCATAAAAATTTTCGGCTCTGTTTATTGGTTATATAGCTGGGTCGACGTAGTCGTCGTCGTAGTCGTGCCTTTTTTCCCTCGCTATTTCCTTTTTTTATTACCGATGGTGCGGGGTAGGGATGACGGTATTTGTGTGTGTATATTGTTGTTTTTCTTCTCGAGCTTGCGCGTAATGGCGCGTATATATATACGTTTTAATGTGTACGTGTATATATACGTATATATATAACTGAAAATCGATACGAGAGATTCTATATATAATATATATAACGATTCGTCGGCAGTTTAATATACGTTTAAATCTAAAAATCCTATTATCGTCGTCGTTGTCGTCGTTATAAGCTTACGACGCTCGCGATCTATACGCTACCGGGATCAAAGTTCGGTAATTCTATTTGATCTCCGCACGATGGTTTATATATAGATGTATATAAGCTTTTTATCGCTCGCTTGAGCAAAAAAAGCAGGTGATGTGTGTGTATATATATATACTATGTAAGTGGACGAAATCGCAGACCTATCGTTGGCATCGACGTCGTCGACTGGCATCAAGCCACTCTCGGCGCGAGCAACACGTGAAGCGCGCGCACACACACAAAAAAAAAACATCCGGAAATTAGGCCTCTTTAAAAAAGAACAAATCAAGGACCACTATATAGCCTTGCCTGCTGACCACGTAAATAGATTTTTATCCGATACACGATCGTGTACAAAAGATAAGGGTCAGTGCTCTTTCGGCTCTTGACTTGTTCGTCTATAGTATAGATAGAGCATATAGCTTTCGGTAGGTTATATATGTATATATTTTGCGATGCGAAAAAGAATTTACAATATGATAAAACGTAATAGTTATATGTCAACACGCGTGAATGTGTGTATGTGTCTACGTTGGAGAAGCCAGAAGTCAACCGGTCTGTCAATTAAGCGAATTTTCTTTAAGATGCGCGCGCCTAAATGCCCGCGGCTTTACGAGGGAAGCAACTGCTGCGAGCGCGTCGCACTGCGCAGTGCAGTTACGTGGTTTAATGTACGTAACGCGCGGTAGACGTAATCTTGTTTACTATAAATTGAAGATAATTTCTTAAATAAATATAAACATATTCGTATAAAGACTGGAGGCCATTCTTTAACGTTTTATATCTATAAAAGTAAATAAATAGTAAAACGTATAGATCTTTAATTCAAGGTTTATCTTTTTATAATATATGGAAATTCATTAGATATTATTAATTTTAGAGCTTTTTATCAGAAACAAATCAATTTACCATTTACTTATAACGTACCGTTTATACACTATTAAATTTTCAATACCGTAACCGTATATTTTTCCCCACATTAAATTCATCAAAATACCACCTGCAAATATTCTCGTGAAAATGTGCAAACACAACCATCATGATAGCACAAACCCATCAACGATATATCTCCGTTCGTATATATATAAAATTCAGTAAAAGTTAACTCCTCCACTTTTCAATTACTCTATTCGCGCGGTTTCCATGCGGTCGTTGATATTCTAATATCGTGGCAGACGTCGCGCGAGATATAGTCGCATCGTCTGGAACGTTATAAGATTGCTTTTAGATGCTGAGGCAGCGCGTCGCATATAATTGACCGTAAATTGTCAAGAGGAGGCCGCGCGTCGACATTTAATATATATAGTATTTTTTTTTATATCCTCACACCACTTCTCTTCTTATTAAGTTTATAAGGTCGATATTGTGATTTATCGACCAATTCGTCATCGACCCAGTATAGATTTTCTTGTGCAGTTCGCGAAAATCGATTTCAATACTATAATTTATTATTATTTCAACGGCACACCTCTACACATCAGCTACCACCACCACAACCACCAGCACTCGAAAAATATATATATAACCGCGGCTATTATCACTCAAGCCACTTAACTCATTAGCTCCTCTTACCATCCAGCATCCGTTAATTCTTCCCTCCCCCCTTCCCTCTCTCGAAAAGCACATCCCATCCGTCGTATATTACAAACACAACATTCCTAACAAATCTCTCGTGCACGCGCAGCCATATATAAACAGGGACAAAAAAGCTCCCCTATCCGTCGCTTATACCTGAAACAATCCAACCGATTTCTCACCTGTGCACTACGTGCATTAATCACTCCGACACATATACATTAGGGTGTCCCTTATTTCCCAATATTTTTTTTTTCAACGTGCCGCCCCCTAGATCTTTTATTTATGCTAAAAAAT